>PVJX010017353.1:0-38493 GCA_004027295.1 Dolichotis patagonum
GGAAGGGGAGGGGAGGGGAGGGGAGGGGAGGGGAGGAAGACGTTTCCATGCAGAAGGCTTTGGAACATAAAAACCTTGGGTCTCTCTCTCCATTACCTCCCCATATCAGATCTGGACAGCCTACAGCTGGAGGAATGGCCAGAGAGAAGTTTGAATTTGCCCTTTTTTGGAGGCAAATTAGCTCAGTGTGGCTTTGTCTGTGCTGCAGCGTCTGATTTAAGAAAGAAAAATTATGATCTAAGCACCTGAAATGCAAGCAGCTGCTGTTGGGAAAGGCGAGCCCCTGTGAGCTGTGCTCTTCTGTGAGCGTTCTGTTCTCTGGATGATGAGAGGTATTTGTTCTCAGCAATGTGAGGAGCACGTGTGTGAGTGTGTGCCTGTGGTGTGGACAGTGCACGCAGGGTGCTGGGATGTGTGCTTTGAGTGTGCATGCAGCTTGTGTCTGTGTGTGTAGTGTGCACAGTGCACATGGCTGTGTGTCTAGGGACACATGGGTGGTGTGTGCAACCTGTGTGTGCTCGTGATGTGCATGTCTGAGGCACAGAGTGGGGTATGTGTGGCACAGTGTGTGTCCAGCATGGTACGTCTGGTGGGCATACTTGTGTGGCATGGGGTGGGGCAGTGTTGAGATGTGGTGCACTAGGTGTGCCCATTTTGGTGCTGGATGATAGTTGTGTGCTGGGTGTAGCTTCTGTGTTCTGACCAGGAGCGCTGCGTGTCCCCAGCCTGCATCACAAGACTCTGGACACTGTGTCCTCTTTGGGAAGCCCATGGGAAGGAGAAGGAGCCAGCAATCAGTCCCAGCTGAGTTGTCCTGGGGGACCAGACTGGGAGAACAGGACCGTGGCTCCCTACACCACTTCCCTGTATCAAGTGGTCTCAGCCACCATAAGTCTGGGTGCCCTCACAAGGGTTCCTCAGAGTGAGGCCCTCAGCCATGGGGGAAGTATCCAAGGGGTGGCGCTCTAATGAGTCAGTGACATCCACTCCCACAGGCCAGGGTGGGCTCTGCTGTGTCCTAATGTTCCCTCCTGTGATGACTGCAGAACAGGCAGAGACAAGACATAGCAGGCCACCTGGGGACAGGCCTGGGAAGGCCGGTAGGGCTGGGGACACCACACAAGAGGGAGGACCCAAGGAGGGCAGACAGTGTCAGGGTCAGGTGTCCCTCCCTTTCCTGCTGCTGCGACAGAACCCTGAGATGGGCAAGTTCAAAGGAACAGAGCCTCAGTCCCCACAGTTCTAGAGGGGGAACCTCTGCGGGGGCCATCCTCCTTGGGTGCTACACCACACTACACAGGGACAGCACAGGAGCCCTGGAGAGGGAGCAGGAGAGTCTGGATGGGCTCAGTCCCAGACCCACACCCACATGGGGCAGAGTGCTCCAGACCCCAGTCCCGCAAGGTCCCCAGATCCACGCTGCTGCCCTCGGACTCAGTTTCTGACACATAAGTGAGCAGACCCTGAATCCCCGGGCCACTCCCTGTCTTGGTCACTTCCCCATGGCTGAGACATGACACAGGACACCCACATCTAAAGGAGGACAGGTTTATTACGGCTCACATTTCAGTTTCAGTCCATGGTGGGCTGGTTCCCGGGAGGAAATGGTGTGGCCAAGGCCATGGTAAAGGCGAGCTGCTCACCTCATGGTGGGCAGGAAGCTGAGTGCAAAGGAGGAAGCAGGAGGGACATAAACCCTTCCAGGCCCCGCCCACGGTGACCGCCTCTTCCGGACCAGGCCTCCCCTCTTACAGCAAGTCAGCTCTGAGCCTTATAGCCTTATAATCCAATCACCTTCTGAAAGTGCTGCCTGCGAGCTCACAAGGCTTTGGGGACTCCAAACTACAGCACTCCTGTGGGTGCTTCTCCCGCACGCACCTCAAGGCTTCAGGGATCTGAGCTTTGCCAACTGAGGGGCACTAGATACAGGCCATGGTGTCCACTTAGGGGACATAGTGACAACGGGGGGAACTTGGGGAGCCCCCATCTCTCCAGGGTTTAGCTCCCTGAGTGCTTTCCAGGGTTGCTGTCCCTATGCAGCAGGAGAGGACATTGGGCCTTGAGGTGGGGCCAGAGCTGGGTGCTGTCCACTCTCAGCCCCTGCAAACACAGCCCACAGCCCCGTGGACCTGACCCGCTGTCTTGGATTTTCCTGTTCATGATTCCCTGAGTAATCCAGCAAATAGAGGAATACGCTGCTTTGAATACATGAGCCTTAATATATTCTAAATTACACATAAGCAGAGGTTCCCCTTTGACGCTGGATTCCCAGTCCTGCTCCTACTCCCAGCCCCTACCTTCAAGAGCTTTCAGATATTTATCCTTTTATAGAAATTTTCACATATAAAATATGTATTTTCTTTTCCTAATGCATGTCGGAGGTGTGACACACAGCTTCTTCAAATCTCTTTCTCACCTCTGCCACAGCAGTATTTCCAGTTCAGAGCACAGCAAGGGCCTGAATCTCACTGCTGCGAAGCATTGCAAAGTGGGGATCCCCGACTCAGTGGGACATCTTGTGTGCAGGGGATATTGGGGTGCAGTACACCCTCTCTACCCACCGGCTCTGCATCTGAAAATTCAGTCAATTGCCAATAAAAAGATTTTAAAAATTAGCTGAACATAGGCAGGTTTTTCCCTCACATTCTTCCGGACACTGCAGCACTGCTCTCTTCACACAGCCCTGACCCTGCAGTCGGTGTGATCCAGGGGTGGCATCAAGGTCGCAGGAGAATGTGTGTGGTGAACACAGACTCACACCATTGGCCACAAGGGCCTCAAGCATCGAGATTCAGGAGTCTGTGGGATTGTGAGGGCCACCTCAGCAGGCCCAGAAGGACAGCAGGGTTTCCTTTCTATTCTGCTGTAAACAATACCGCAGAGGACATCTTCGTGCAGCTGGTTTGTTTAATTACCCAAGATAACACTGCTGCCTACAGTCCTCTGGGTAACCCACCCAGTGCTTGTTCCTCTGAGCTCTCCGTGTCCGTTCCCTGTAACTAGTCTCCTGCCCTCTGGGAAGCACTGTCACTTCTACTCTGCTCTTCCCATGCTCTCTCACATCTCATGTGTGCAGGCCTCTGGGAGTGGCCGAGATCCATGCACCCCTCAAGGACCCCATGGACTAGAGTGCTGCGCCTCTGTCTGGCTTCCCTTACAGACCACACGACGCTACTGCAGATAAAGGACTGACACTACCCAGGTCCCCAGAGCCACATGTGGCATAGGCATGTTCGTGATTTGCTTTGGTAAAGCTACGTATAACAATTCAGTGTTAAAAATTCAGTTTCTTCCTACAACCACTTTTATATTGCATTGCAGAAGCTGACCTCAAAGCCAAGAGGTTGGGGGGAGCTACCAGTGGTCTCCCCTTGTGGGCTCCAAACCCCTCACAGGTAGTGATCTGGTAGTCAATCTGCAGCTACTCAGGAAGGCAAAGCACAGACTGTATTAAGAGGTGTCTTGCCACTCTCACAGTTTGTTTATACCAGGACGCGGAACATCTGTATAAAACCACACACCTTAATCAAGACCTTCATCCAGCAAGCAAGAGTCCATGAAATTGTGTTTGCCTTGTGTGTGTGAGGCTGTGCTGGGCCAGGTCTTGCCCCAAGAGCTTGGTAAAGAGGCTTTCAGACTCCACAGCACAGGCGGAATCACGGCGCAGCGCAGGCAGACGACTGCAGAGCCTGACTTGCAGGGCAGGCATGATAGCAGCCCAGCTCCCCAGTGACAAGCAGGGGACCCGGGTCGGGAAGGAAATCAGCCCATGTTCAGTCACAGAGCTGAGGCTGGGACAGGTGTCCCCTGCTGGTTCACCTGCTGTCCAGCTGTTTGGGTGAGAGCGAGGGCAGCCTTGGAAGACCATAGTCCCTGACTCTGGGTGCTGCTTTTGTTTCCAGTGACACTGTTGTCACCTTGCAGCAGCTGGTCAGAGTCGGGGACGCCAGGAAGCAGCCCGGGAGGCGGGAGGGCCCATGTGTGAGGAGGGGCAGCAGCGCAGGGCTGGCTGAGGAGCACACGCAAGCCTGGGAAAGGAAGCCACCAGCAGGGTGGCTGCGTGGACTTCCCGGCCGCCTGGGGTCCAGAGTTTATTTTATTTGCTGTGAGGAGTCTACTCCTCCAAGACACCGGCCAGTGCTGCAAGGCAAAAGGAAGTGGATGCTTCGATGCGTCTCATGTCTCTCATCTGCTCCTCTGTCGGAGACGCAGAGACAAGGGGGACAGCTGGGGGCTCCACATGTGAGGAGCACACAAAAGCTGCAGATGCTTCTCCTGTTAGGGTCACTTTTGCGGGGCAGGCTCCCAGCATCCCACAGCAGTGCAGAGCAGGGAACTGGGAATTTGCAGTGTGTGTGTTGTGGAACACATCACCCACTTTACATGGAAATATGTCCCCACGTATGTAGTGTGTGTATGTGTGTGTGGGTGTCTGTGTCTGTCTGTGCCCTAGGGAGCTTGCAGGTTCAGATTGCTGCAATACCACAAATACCACAGTAAAGCGAGGAACAGTTAACTATTAGGTTTGGTTTACACTGTACTGAAATATATTATGTCCTGAATTAAAAACACTTCATTTCTGAAACATGCTAAGAATGAGATGGCCTATGTGTGTTGCAGAGATGGGGCCGACAGAGTCGCTCCCGGCCTGCCCACCAAGGCCTCAGTCTGTGAGAAACACAGCCTTCTGGGAGCATGGAAGTGGATGCTGATGGGTCAGGCTGTCTTTGTCTGTTCTCTATTTGTGTCTGTGTTGCATACCAGCTACATTCGTTCAGGGACTTGATACACACTCACAGCCATATCTTGGTAACTTCCCACCATTTCAATCTTCCCATGGTTTCCCTCCCTTTCTCTTGGATCCCCTTCCCTATCTCCAAAAAGCCTGCTGCCCTGTTTCCTGGCATTTCTCCTTCATTTTTCTCCTAATTTGTTTATATTTTGAGTTTCCCCCATAAAGGAAACCAACTCCATGACATTTAGCAGTTCTGTGTCTGAGCTATTTCACTTAATCTTATGGTCTTAAGATCCATGCCTTTTCCTGAAAATGACACAATTTCATTCTTTACAACTGAATAATATTCCATCATGTATGTATGCTACCATTTCTTTATCTGTTCATGTGCATCTGGGCTGTTTCAGGAGCTCGGCTTTTGGGAGCTGCACTGCGATAAGCATGTATAGTTATAATGACTAACTTTTTCAAGAATACACCAGGAGAGGTTTTCTGTGTCAAATAGAATTTCTCTTTTTAATTTTTGAGGACTCTTCACCTTAATTTTCAAAGCAGTTGCACTAGTTTACATTCTTGCCAATAATGAGGAAGTTACTTTTCCCCCCACCTCCTCATCAGTATTTGTTATTTTTATGTTCTTGGTGACAGCCATTCTACCTGGAGTAATATGTAATCTCAGAGTTGTTGTGACTTGAATTTCCCTAATAGCTAAAGATTATGAACATTCTTTCATGTACTGAATGGTCATTTGTATTTCTATTCATATCATTTGCCAATTTTTTTAATTAGGTCATTTGTTTTGGAGGTTACTTTTTGTGTTCTTTATATATTATAGGTATTAGTCCTCTATCAGAAAAATGTTTGGCAGACATTCTTCACATCCTGTAACTCTTCACTCTGTTGATTGTTTCCTTTGATGTAAGAAGTTTTTAATTTGATGTAGTTCCACTCATTAATCATTAATATCACTTTCTGTTCTACTGAGGGTCTGTTCAGGAATCTTTGCCTGTGTATATGACTTCAGGTGTTTGCCCTGTGATTTCTTCCAGCATTTTCAGAGTTTCTGTTTTTATATCTAGGTCTTCAACCCACTTTGATTTGATTTTAGTACAAGGTGAGAGTCATGGATATAGTTTAAATCTTCTGCATATGAATAACAAGTTTTCCCAAAGACATTTCTTAAAGGGGCTGTCTCTCTCCAGCATGTATTTGGCCCCTTTGTTAAAGATCAGATGACCAAACATGAAGGAATTATTTCTGTGCCTTCTGTTCTAGTCTAGTGGTCTGTTTTTGTGCCACTGCCATGCTGTTTTCATTACTATAGCTTTGTAGTATAATTTGAAATCTACCATTGTGATTCTTACTGCTTTACTCTTATTGCCCAGAATTGCTTTGGTTATTTGGAGTCTCTTCTGACTCCTTATAAAGTTTAGGACTTTTTTCCTAATTCTAGTTTTTCTTGTTCTAATTTTTTCTAGGTCTGTGAAGAATTTAGTTTCCTTATTTTTAGGATTGAGTTAAATCTGTAGATAACTTTTGCTAATATGGTCATTTTAATGATATGAATTCTGCCTGTACAAGAACAGGGGACATCTTTCCATTTTCTGATGTTCTCTCCCATTTCTTTCTTCAGAGTTCTGCAGTTTTCATTATAGAGACATTTTACTCCTTTGGTTAGATTGATTTCTAGGTATTTAGCTTTATTTAAACTTTTGAGAATGGGCTTGCTTTCCTTTTTTTTTTTTTTTTTTAAATCCTCGATGGGCTCATTATTGATGGACAGGAAAGCTATCATCTTGTGTGTGTTGATTTTGTATCCTGCCACTTGGCTAAATTTGCCCATCCAGCTTTGATGTGTTCTGGTAGAGTTTTGTGGGGAACTCCTTTGTAAAGGAACCTATTACCTGCAAACATGGATTATTTGACTTCTTCCTTTCCTATAGTGGCCTAATCGCTCTGGCTAAAGTTTTGAGTAGTGTATTCATCCTAAGAGTGGATATTTTGTCCAGCTCCTGGTTTTAAAGAAATTTTTTTTGCTTTTCCCATTGAGTGTGATGCTGGCTGGGGCTGGTTGGGTGTGGTCTTCATAAGACTGATGAGGTCTGTGCATCCTCTAACATGAGGTAGGTGGTGGAGTCCAGGCAGAGGCTCCTCTCTTTTTCTCTGAGGACTCTCTTGTCCCTATGGCCTTCTGTGGGATGAAATACTTAGGAACTCAATGCAGCCACTGCCCAGCTGGAGTCACCTGCACCCTTGTGTCTCGGCTTGCTCAGCTGTAAAGTCAGCAGAGCTTGGACAGCTTACTGTCTCTATGATGTTTGACCTTGAATGCATACATGAAGTCGGGACCATGGAGATACTGGTTTAGTGATACTGGTGCAGATGTTTCTCCTTCTGTGACTGCATTCACCATATGTGGAAAATGTGAGTTGAAACCACACTGCTTGTGCAGGAACAGCCTTGCCTGCCTGCAACACGCTTAGAACTCAGGTAGCTTCCATCCTGAATGAGTGGACACTGCACATCACTGCTCAGGATCCTAAGTACAATCCCTTCTAAATACAGCTTCACTCTACTGTAACATGGAAGGGCAAAGTGTTGCCATCCTACTTCAAGGCTGTCTCCTCTCTGAGACCTCAGACAGTGAATTCAGCTTCCTGCCTACCTTCCAGAAGCCCTTGGAACCTTAGAGTATGGTCAAGCCTTGGCCCCACATCTCTGCAGCTGCCTGGGGTCCCCAGACTGACAACCCATGTTTTGTTAGCCAGCTGCCCTCTAACTAGGTCCGTAGGCAGAGTTTAAAAACTGATAGGGATCTAGGTGTGGTAGTGAATGCCTGAAATCCCAGCTTTCTGGGAGGCTGAGGCAGAGGAATGCAAGGCTGGGCTCAGCCTGGGCAACTTGGTGATTTAGCAAGATTTTATCTGAAAATAAAAATAAATTTAAAAATGATGGAGATGTAGCTCAGTGCAAAGGTTCTAATTTCAATCCCCACTACCAACACCAATAAATTCCTGGTGGATGGTGGGCTTCCCCAAATGCCCATTCCTGGCAGGAAGAGCAGAGGGCGATAGAAGAAAGAATTCAGAGGATAGGAGCTCTGTGGTCCCCAGGCCAGGGAAGAGGGAGCCATGCAGTGTGGCACAGGGCAGATGCACAGTCCATACCTGCCTGAACTCCTGCCCTCTCCTGGTTCCGACAAAGTCCTGTTGAGCTAAGAGGGCTGATGCCAGATGCCTGGCACCCTTCCTCCTCCCTGGTGTCCTATGAGGACTGACACAGGCTCCTGTGACCTTCTTGGTGGTTTCCTGTGGCACCAGGTCCTTCTGGAGCCCCACATCCTTCCTGGGAGGCCTCCAAGGCAGAGAGCAGAGCCTTGAAAACTAAGGCAAAGATGCCAAGCTGAGGCCCTGGCTCCTGCATCACACTAATAAAGTCACCTTGGCTGAGTCCGAGTGGTCTCAGGGCTGCTGTCCCGGTGAACCCTTCTCCTCTGTTCCTTCCCACTTGCAGTACACAGAGCCACTAACAGCTTCCTTGCTTGTTCCTTTTTCCTCTTCCTCCTCACCCTTCCACATGGCTATGCCAGCTTTCCAGATCACCAGCCCCACTTCTCTGCCACCCCAGTGCTCAAAGAGTGGCCACGCTGTCCCCTGTTCCTCAGCCTTGGGAGGCACAGCCTGGGAGAAGATGCTGCTGTTTCAGGCTATTTACATAAGGCCCAGGAGCCACCATGTAAGGGACCACAGCCCTGCCATCCAGTCCTTGGCTGAGGCGCTGAGCAAGTGGCAGCGCAGTTGAGTCCTCGATTTCACGGTCCTCTGGCCGACGCTCTGTGGATGCACTGAATTGTGTCGCCATCCCTAACAGATGTTCAAGGAGGAAAACCGAGAAGCAAGTGGCAGCCAGGCCCAGGCAGCACACATGAGGCAGAACCCGCACAGCCATGCCCCCTCTGGGGAGGCTGGGGACCAGCAGCAGGTCCGTCAGAGAGTCCTCCAGGCCCGGCTCTCAGCTGGCGGCAGCACTCGTGTGCATGGTGCATCGCGATCCTGCCCCGAGATGCACTGGGCCGTCCCAGTTACTGGCTTTGCTATGTTCTTACCAGGCCGGCAGCAAGCACTCCACCCTGCTGCTTCCAAAAGCCACAGCTCAGCGTGGTTTTCAGAAATCGCTGTAATAAAAGACACATGAAAAAGTCCAAAACTACTTTAGCATGTGTGAAATGAAATTAAACAACCAGCTATAAAAATACCAAGGACTCTGTTGGGTGAATCCATCTTCCAGGGGGTGGGGAGCTGTGTCCCCACCTCGGGTGACAGATCTGCCCCCTACCCAGGAAGGAGCAAAGGCCACCTTCTTGAAGGCTGGGTACAAAGGGGAAGTGAAGAGTGCCAGGAAAAATAATCCAGCCTGGCTAAATTAGCTGAGCAGAATGCATGTTTCCCTTCTGTTGTGGAAGCCACCCGAAGGCTCCCGGCTCCTCCGTTCTCCTCTGTACTCCTCTCAGTCACCCCGCAGCCCTGAGCCCTGCAGCTCGAAGGGAAACTGCATCACATGATCATCCTGGGACCTCCTCAGCCTCCTCAGCCCTGGGCAGGTCCCCAGGTCCCAGACTTCTGAAAGGGCCAGTCTAAAGCCCTCCTCCACACCTCAGTGGGCTAAAAACATGCAGACTTTATGGAGGAAAATGTCATCAAGGCCATTAAAGTAAAATATACTCATCTTCTGACCGGGATTCGGCTTGTATGAATTTATAATACCAAAGCATATCCTCAGGTACAGAGAGACGTTTTACAGATGCCCCTGGGATTACAGTGAGGCTCCGGGCTCCTCAAGACATTGTAAATTAAAAACATCCTAAGTCATGATGCATTTAATCCACAAAGCTACTGAACACCATAGCTTCCCCGGCCTCCCTTGGATGTGCTAGGTTTCTCATCCAGCCCATCATAGACACCCGTCACAAAGCCTGTTTTTATAAGACCTTGTGTGATATATGTGTGTGTATTCTGTTAAAAGGGCAAAACAGAATGGTTATCCTGGTGCACATTTTTTATCAGTGGAAAGCTGAGAAATCCTAGCTGAACTCATTGCAAGTTGGGTAGCGTCCGCCTATGGGCCAGAGGTCAGCCTGGCCTGCAGGAAACCGACTTCCCATTGCAGAGAGCTCTCTCAGTAACCCGCTGCAACCAGCCCGGGGGTGTTGTGGAATAAGATGTGGACAATACACTGCCATTGAAAAGACAAAGGTGCGTGGGTTATAAGGAGAACAGTAAGAGATGCCAACCAGATCTTAAGGGACAACTAGGTTTCAGCACACATACATGTATAGTCACACACTCACAGACACACACACACACACACACACACACACACAATGTCACATGCAGAGAACAGTGTTGCACAGTAAGGCGGTCAGAATTCGCCTTTATGCTGCAGGGAAATAGGAGAGGGCATCCAGCATCTTGAGGGGTGACCACACTGGAGCATCCCACCCAGGTGTGCTCGGCCCCCTGCTGCTGCCCCATGGTCACCCACACCTTTGCACTCATGCTACTTGGCTGCTTCCGCTGTGACCCAGCCAGGAAACCTTTGCTGTCTTCTCACCTGCACATCGCACTTTCCTGATGACTGGGAGGGGGGACTCACGGAGGGAGGGACCAGGCTTTCGGGAATGACAGCTCTCCTGGCACATACTGTATTTCCCCATGAGTAAGATCAGCCTCGAAAACTAGAAATCAAAAGCACCAGACCCAATCCGCCAGCCTGCCCTTTCTTTACTTGCCATGCAGAGGAGCCCTCTGCAAGCATGGTCCCACCCTCTGCTGCTTTGTACAACCAGTGTTGTAGCAAAACCCCAGCCTCTATTATCAAGCATGGTACCATCTTCGTGAATGAAGGTGCTGCCCCGATTACCTTAGCCAGTTTCTGTGTGCTGACATCGGCTTTGACTCCAGTTCCTAGCCCTGAAATCACTCCTGAGAACCCACATTCCCTTTCCTTGTCCCAAGGCTTCCACAACCCAGGGCTATGCAGCTGGCACAGGACTGAGACGAATGTGACGCAGCAGCCAGGCAGCATTTCTCCCTCAGACTTCCCCGGGTCCTGCCCAGGTGCCCTTGGTTTCTAGTCCTGGCTATGGGTCCTGGTGGCAGCTCTGGGAAGCATTGGCAGTGGTCTGGGCTGTGACTGGAGCTGGGGCAGCCTCTTCCGGGTTCTTTCACTCTCCACTCTGCCCAGACACCAGTGAGCACACAGGACCCAGGCAGCCTGGCTGAGCAGAGGCGGTGGAACAGGTGGAAGGGACTGCACCTGGCCTGCTTCCCGCAGCCACTGCAAAAACACCACAAACTCTGCAGCTTTCACAGACCTCTCTCATGTTCCCTCAGCCCTAGAAGCAAAAGACAGGAATCCCAGGCTCCCTTGGGAAACTTAGGGAGGACACTTCCTCTTCTTGCTGCAGCAGCTGCTTCTGGACTGTGGCCATGTCCCTTAGGTGTCACCACATCCCCCTGGGACCTGCCTCCTGTGGTCTGGGTCAGAGAGGTCCCTGGGCTTCTCCCTTAGGACACTGATGTCCTCCAGTGTAACCCAGGACCTCTGTGAGGCTCCATTCCCACGCATGAGAGATGAGACGCAGGTGTACCTTTGGGGCTTACCAAATACCCCCACTGCTCCCCTGTAGTATATGTATTTGGCACCAAAGGGAGACAGGACCACAGACCACAGGTCCAAACCAGTATAGCCCGAAGCCAATGCCAAGGGACATTGGCAAGGATTTCTTTGCCAGGTGCAGTCACAAGAGCTCAGCTCTTCCAGGCCACTCTGTCTCTTTCTGGGAAGACTCTGCTGGACCAAACCAAGATCTACACACCAGGTTCAGAACCAGACATGCCTCAAAGCAAAGCTGCACAGAGCTACTATAGGGGAGTCTGTGCAAGAGGGGCCATTTCAGATTTGAGAGGCACCATCCTGGGTGCAGAGGACCCCTCCTGTGATAGTGAAGTACCTGGCTCTATCCTGAGGTTGCCACTTCCTAAACCCCTGTCACAGCAGCCTCAGCTTGGGGTCTGAGGTCTGTCAAGAAAGGCAGGGATCCAGGCAGTGCAGCAGGGTTAAAATTCAGAGTGAACCCAAAGAACCAGGCTGGCCAAGGGATGGAGGAGCCAGAGGCTGGTGGTAACCACAGCACATTGGCATGTGATAGCCCAGAGGAGACCTCCCCTTAATATGGATCAAGAATATCTGAAACCAAGGATGTTCCTGGTGGTCTGAAAGGAGTGCCATATTGTGGATGGTGCCAGGTGTCAGGGCCCCAAAGCCTTCCCTAATTGCCAAGTGTGTCCCCAGCTGACAACCACTTAGCTACCAGGCCTCTTGTTCCTATGTCCTCAGGACCTGAATTCTGCCAGTGAGCTGTGTGCATTTGGAAGATGACTCCAGGCCCCAGTGGGGGTCTCTGTCCCAGCCAGTGTCCCAGCTTCAGCCTGTAGGTTCCAACCTGGAGAATCTCAGCACCATTTCTGGACTTCCCACAGAGTCATATGACAATCACTGTGTTGTTAGGATAGGTGCATTACATAGCACAGGGTAATCAATGAGCTTGTATTCTGAGCTTGCACTGACTTCTGCCTTTTCCTGTTCCTCTAAAGGTCACTTAGTCCACCACACTGCAGGAGAGGGTCAGCTGCAGTCCATGCAGATCCACCATTGCAGAGGTGACAACCAATAGCTGATGCTTCCAATGCCCCTAGTCACCTCCCTCAGGATATCACTAGCCAGAGCCAGGCAGGTGAGTTTCCCTGCAGGAAGTGGCAACCCCTGCTGTGGTGTGGGAGGTTGGTGCTCACTTTCTTCCTTCCCAGTGTCCCTTCGAGCCATCGACAGAGTAACTTCGTGGCAGCAGGACGCACACTCCTGCCTTGAATTTGGAAATCCTAACATGTTAATCAGCCCCAATCTGAACCACACAGAATCACTGAGTGGGGGGACACTTGGCACCTTCCAGATGGGGCTGCTGAGGGGCTGAGGGTGGAGCTCAGATCACAGGCCACAGGCAACATCTTCTGGGACACTCTTAGGAGGATAAATGCTACATTCCCCAAAGCTACGTTCCATCTCTGTGCTGTCAAAGACGCCCTCCCCTCACCACCATACCCTAAAAGGTATGTATCTTGGGGGGAGGACTGGGGGTGACAGTGGCCCATGAAACTGTCCTTTTGTGAGCAGCCAAGACCCACATGCCTGAGGCTTTATCTTGCCAAGAAGCAGAGAGGAAGGGAAAACAAAATCTGGGTAATTTAAGAACATGCCAGCAATTTGGCAATGTCAGTGCAATCAGAAAGCCATGTAAGCACGTGGCTAAGTAGCAGGCGCTGGCCGGCCGGTCCAAGTCCCTAAAGACTCTGCCTGTGGACACCAGCTCTGCAATCGCTCAGTTTTGGCTGTGGCTGGCACCTGTGTGGAGCTGGTAGGGGAGGGAGGGTGAGGCTATGCAGACCACCCCCAGGCAGGCAGGGCACAGACCCGAGGCCCCCAGGGCTGGCGAATGAGGGGACTGCCCTGTCACTGTAATAAGGCATGGGACCCAACACAGGCTTCCTGCCTCTATCTGAGCCCAGGGAGCTGGTGCACCCATCTCCAGAACCCGCTGCTAACCCTGGACCTTGCCAGGCTGGCCTGCTCCTGTGTAGCACAGACGCAGGCTGTGTGGGGGAGCGATGGGGGACACCCACCAACTCCTGGGACTTCCTGACCCGAGCTAGGAGGCAGAACTGAGAGCTGAGGCTCCACCGACTCTGCCTATGGATGCCAGCTTCCCCTCCTGCGCTGTGACTGGGTCCTTGCCTGGAGGTGGTGAGCTAATGGGACTTACAGCAACACACGTTTTACCATGCTATCCTCCAGAGAGAGAGAGAGAGGCAGAGGATGAAGGCTAAGATCTGAGTGGCTGCCCCGTGGCAAGGTGCCTCAGTACACGCTAGTCTCTAAGCTGCGAACTCAGTCAAGATGAGAACCTGCAGCATCTCTGTCTCCAGCTCCCATAGGAGCTGCAGCAGAAAGCAGTGCCAGATAGTGACAGCACTCCAAGAGCACAGGGGCCAAGGACTGGACCATCGGGACAGCAGGGCAGGGTTGCAGCCCCTCCTTCTTGCTGCCCAAGGGAACTGCTGCTCTCGTGGCAAGCAGGCCGAGGATTGGCCGTCCTCCTGAGTGCATGGGACTGGTAGAGTGCCAACCCTGGAGAAACAGCCAGGCCACGACTATTATGACTTCACCTTGAGCTCCAAGGAGCTGTCAGGGGCCAGAGGCACGAGGTGACATAGTCCAGACCTGGCCACTCCGCCTCATTGAGTAATTGGCGCTAAACACGATTGTGTCTGGATTTAATCTAACCTGAGCTCATTGCCTTCTGCAGATGGAACCTGCTTGGGCTCCAGCCTAGACGATGGCTCCCTGCCCCCACCCCTTTCCACCTGGCGCATGTACTGACAGCCGACCACGCCTTCCCACCGCCTCCAGCAAAGACCTGTGCCTCTAGGGGCTGCAGGACCCCTCAGGGACCCCCACTCCCAAGGGACAGAGCAGGGCAGAGTGGACGGTAAGGGGCGCAGGTGAGACCCCAAGAGACTGTCCCCACGGCTGTGTTCCCACCTCCTTGAGACAGGAGAGCGGGAGGTAGACCAGGACCCCTAGTACCCTCTCTTCCCCATCTTCATCTGCTTTTCCTGAGGCCAGCTGTGCCTCTCTGTGGGGGGCTCCTCACACTGCACACAGACACCCTGGGCCTAATCACCAATCCACCATGACCCCTTCAGTCCTCCAAGGATATCTCTCCATGGACCCCCTTCTGCCAATTGTTTGTCCATCCATCCGCCCACCAGAAGCAACCATGCTGGGGACTCACAATGACCTCTGCACTGTGGGATGCCCCATTCGGAGTCAGCCCCAGGGCAGCACCAGCCTTGGCCCTGGATATGCATTTGTGCAAATGTATATGAAGGTGTGGGTGTGGGAGTGCATTGTGCACGTGCATTTTGTTCTGGTTACAAAGACTCTGCCCAAGTCAAGAGGACCTAGCCCAGCACTGCCCTTCCTGGGGCGCAGCCAGGCCTGATCCATTCCCAGAGCTACATCTTCTTTTTTCCCTCACTAGGGGCCACACAGCCCAGAGTGAGTGTCCCTGGGCTGCTGTGAAACAGAAGCAGAATGCAAGCAACCCTGCAATCTTGGTGTGAGCGTGTTAACCTGGAGTCATCTGCATAACCACCAGTAATTAAAAATGTAACACATTTCCCAGATGTTTGCACCTGGCCATTTACAGCTGCCTGTGGCCACTGTTCTGAGCTAAAGGGACCAATGCCAGTGATGCAGAGCAGCGCATGTTAGATAAGAGGGACACAGAAGTCAGCAACATCCACAAGCAAGTGGGGAACAGGGAGGAGCTGCCTGCAGTCTAAGCTCATCCAACTGAAGCCCCTGGGTTTACAGGAGCCCAGCACTGTCCAGCGCCTACGAGCATCTGGCTCTGCATAGCTTGGGTCACATTTCCTCAGGAAACCTGACCAGTGACTCCCAGGGAGCAAGGCCTATGCTGTCTACTCATAGCGAGGTTCCTGGAATGCAGGCTAGGAGATGACATGGCACAGCAAGGTGGACATGGCACAGGGAGGCTGAGGCTCCTGTATGGACCACAAGTACTTGCCTCAAGATACAAGGGCAGCTGCCCTGGGAAATTAATGAACCCACACTGGGAAGATGTCACAGGCATGGGCTTGCTTTGGGGACACTTGTGAGATCAGCAGGAATGGTGGTCCCAAAGAGCTCTCCAGACACCCACATCCTCCACGCCAGCTGGGTGGGCTGCAGGTGAGCTGGGGTGATAGGGATTCAGGCCTCAAAGTGGGATGAATTCAGCCCAACGCCACTCCAGGAGGGTGGGGACCTGTGGCCAGGGTTTTAAAGCCACAAGGAAGCTGTCACTCTGGGACTGTTCTGGAAACTGGGGAGAAGGTTCTGAATGGAAACGTAAGCAGCATGGTGGGTACTGAGAGTAGACACGTGGGATTGGGCAGTCAGTGGACTTCAAAGTGTTATTTATGACAGGCTCCGAGAGCTCAGTCTGGGTCTTCTGTATGTTTCCCTTTCTCAGAGCTGAAGAGATCTGCAGATCCATCTGCTGATTCAATAAACGACCATGTCTGCAGGGAACAGACAGGGAGCTGGGCTACGGTAAATGTGATAAACAGGGGTCAGGACCTCACCAGAAGGGAACAAGAATGTAATTGTGGAGACAGGGCGTGGAAAAGCAATCCCAGGCAGTGCTTTAAGCCTGAGACAGGAGAAAGTTCTGGGTACAACTGATGCATTTGGAAAGGCAACCTGGCCAAGGGAGACGGGATACAGCCAAGGGGGCGCTGTATCGGCGTTGAAGGAAGAGGGCCAGACCAGTCAGCAAGGCTGTGCTCCAAAGACAGGGTCAGCATGGACACCAAGGGCTTGGCCTCTGGATCCTGGGCAGCCATCCACCCCCACACACAAATATGCAAAAGCTGTGGCCAGCGTTGACCTGGCCTCTTCTAATCAGAGCTGAGTGTTGTCAAAAGTTAGTCTTTTGTTTTTCCCCAATCTATTTATAACTGTCACACTTGATATCATAATTATTTAACAAATACATGAATTAAGATTAAAATTACGGGTACAAAGAGTTGATATCTCTGGGAAAATTCAACTGCTGGCTTTGAAAAGACATGCTGACATGGAACAGAAGAAAGAATGCTCCTGAAATAAGTGATTCTGAATAGCTATAAATTATGGGAGAAATAGAGCAGAAAAATCCATTGGGGTCCACAGCCTGAACCTTTGCACCAGCGTCAAAGTTCTGGGTCTTGAAAGCATCCAGGAACAAGATCAGTGAGGAGACAGCGAGTCATGTGAGGAAGACCCAGGGCCCCTGCGGCCACAGCCTGAGGAAGGGAGGACCCCGTGTGGTGCCTAAGGGTCAGAGACAAATGTCCTTGCATAGGCTTTAAAGTAAAATAAGGTATTTATGAGACCCAAATATTATTTTTGTGGTTTTTTGCTTAACTGACTTTTTGATTAACAAACCAAACATAAGAGGCTCAAGCCCATGGGACGGAAAGACCAGAGCCTTGAGGTCTGGTTTTAAAGGCAGGAGGAGTAAATGGAGCCAGCAAGGGGACATACAGGCCTCAGCGAGGTACCAGACAGTGGAAGGGGATGCCACGTGGTGGGGGTACTGGATAGTGGGCGCCAGACTGTGGGGTGCCGCATGGTAGGGTGTGGGATGGTGGGGTGCTGGATGGTTGTGTACTGGACAGAGAAGTGCTGAACAGTGGGGTTCTAGATGATGGGGTGCTATACGATGGAGTTCTGGACAATAGGGTGCAGGGCTCCTGGAGAACCAGGGCTTTTGGGAGACTCTGGGTGCACACAGAAGTGCTAATGGGGGCACCAGAGTCCAGATGGAGATGAAGCTGAGACCCTTACATGAGCCCCAGGTCCACACTGTGCCTGGAACAGACAAGGCCAGGACACTTGGTCTGAGCCAACCTCCCCCAGCACTGTCCCTGAGCAGGGTGCTCACCCCAGGCTCTTGCTGATTCCAGGAGCAGCCATCAGCACCCAGGCATCTTTCTGCCCATCTCTGAAGACACAGGTTTCCTCCTTCTGTGCCCTGTTCAAGCTGCAGGGACAGACGTGACCCACACCGCATCACCAGCCAATGGAGGTCCAGTTGGATGATGGCCTCTGCACTTGGCCACATCCCTGATGGAGGGTAACTTAGCTTACTCTCCTGGTGGCTCGCAGGAAGGCAGGGATGACCATGTCCACTGAGCCACCCCACTACGCAAACTCAGGTGGACACCACGAGTTCCCCAGCACAGATGGGAAACACTGCTCTTCTGAGGCATGGCAGGCTAGATTCCAGGTCTCTTAGCAGCAGGATAATTGAATTCAAAACCCTTGTTCTTATGGGTGTAGCTGCCATGCTCATGAGAAGATGGGCTCCCAGGCACCCGCGGTGCAGGACACACTTGCCTGTGGATGGCCACTTCTAGGCAGATGCTCGCTCTCTGGATGCCCCTGTGCTCACCTCCATGTAAGCAGAGGGTGGCATTTGTGATGGCCCTACATACACACAGGGTACAGGTGCGATAAGGTCATGTGGAACCTGTGGTTAAAGAACAGAACTAACCCAGAGGCTGGAATCCAAGCACAGCCTGTGTGGTTCTGCAGTGCTCACAGCCATGGGCTGAACTTGTCCACATGCACAGGGTTTCCGTGGCTCTTGTGTGGCCATGGCCACTGCTCTGAGGTGAGGTGACCCTTTCCCCCTGCACATGCATTTTCAGAAGCCCCTCCCCTGACGTTCTGCAGGGCCCCGTTCCTCACAGCCCCCCTCTACCACCCTACCCATGTTAGACTGTTGCTGTCTGCATGGCATTGATCGCACTAAACTGTGTTTTCATTGTCTGCCGGGGCCTCCCTGCCAATGTCACTTGTGCCAGGGTAAATATTTGTGTTAAACTTGCTGCTGCCTCATCCCAGAACAGCCCTTGGCTTGCCGAATTTGCTCACTGATGCATAAGGGGATGGATAAGAGCTACCAGGGACCCACATGACCACCTTGTAAAGACTCGTCCATTTAAAGTACGGTTACTCACAATCCAATATATAACAATGTCGAGTTAAAACAAAAGTCAACTGCTTCAAGCTGAGCACTACTGTGGTTTGGGTCATTGCTTTACATACCTATAAATACATGTGAAGTCATAATATCTATTTATCTGTGCAGGTGTTGCATATACAATTTCTATGTTTTGTTCTTTGAAACAGCCTGCTTTCAAATAAAACAGTTAAACCACAGGAAAGTTGGGGACTACATGGACCTATAAACAGCCATGAGCCCATAATTTAGGAGTCTCTGGACACAACATGTCCTCCAGAACCCAAGAACCACAGAAGCCACTACAGGTCTGTGGCCAGCGTGCTGGGCTCAAGGCTGCCAGCAGTCTCTGTGCACCTAGCTGGTGCTTCCCAGGTGAACCCGCACCCTGAGCCTAGGAGTACCTGAGTCGGCATGACCCTGAGCAGGCCAGTGAGACCCAAGTAGGGAGAGCTAAACTAGTAACCATCGGCCAGACAATGACCAGCACAGCCTTTAGCTCAGTGCTCTCAGGGCGCCTGTGCATTTGGCATTGTGACGATGCTTGTCATGAGCCAGCATTGAACCTTGAAGACGTGCCAGTGACCAAAAAGATCTTCCACTTCTGTGAGTGTCTGCAGCAAGAAAACTACAGACACAGAAGGCAGGACGGTGTCTGTGGGGCTCAAGGTGGGGATGAGGGAGTTGCTTAATGGGCAGAGTTTTCCTTTTGAAAGACTTTTGGAGATTCAGTGGTCAATGATGTGAACGTACCTGATACTGTTGATCGGCACACTTAACAATGGTCAGGATGGTTCATTTACATTACATGTGTTTCACCACAATTAAGATGTTTGAAAAACTAAAAGTGAAAAAGAAGTGGAAGAGAAATGAAAACCCTTTCCATGGGAGGCTCTCCTGATTTCTTTCCCACCATTAGGGTCACCATGCACCCTGGGTTGCCTGTGACGATCCCGGTTCACTCCTATTGTCCTTATGAAGTTACTCACAGGTGCCCCTGTGGCTGGAAGAGTGTGGGGCAGAGATTACTGTGCCCACCCTATCCCATGCACCCTGGGAGGAGAGGACAGAGGGGGCTCAGGGCGGGAAGCTCATTGTCCACACCGGAGCTCTGTGTTCTCCCTTTGTCCCTCGTCACTCACAGAGGACTTGTGCCTGCTGTTTATTCTGTGTCCCAAGGCTCTGACCTGACACCACCTTCTCCACCAGATCCTGGTCGCTCAAGGGCAGGACCTGTGCTTGCTTTATCTTGCATCCACAGAGCCCAGTCCAAGCCTGGCACACATCCAACATCCACCAGACAGTTCCCGAGCTGTATGTGTCAGGTTCCAGCTGAAAGACAGGAGTTGATGTTGGAATCTCACGAAGTCCTTTTCTCTGTGCCTCCTGAGGTGGCCTTGTGGGGCCTTCTTGGCATGGTAGATGGATCATAGATGGATTGTCAAGGGGACAGAGCCCTCAGTGAGCTCTGTCTCACATTACCTGCTTCCAAAATGCTTTCAAGAGGCATTCTTTCCTAATGAGCCATTCATTTTATTTTAATTGCTAACATATCTAGCTATCTTCACATAGATGCTCACTGTTATGGTTGATACATTGCGTCAATTTGAGAAGTTTAGAAGTTTAGCTGAGAGACTCAGCAGGAAACCAGGATCCTTTCTCTGTAAATATCCTCATTCTATGCAGGAGGAGGACAGAGATTTTGTGAGTGCTACACCCGCCCAGGGCGGGGGGCGGGTGTACAATATAAGGGAGGAGAAGAGGCTTGTTCCCCTTTTGCTCTGGCTGCTGCTTTGAAGTGTTGCCCCAGTTCCATGCCATCTTGCCTTGGAGCCAGCTGATTATAGACTGAAACCTCCACAAACTGTGAGCTAAATAAACCTTTCCTTCCTTTATTTTGGGTGTTGAGTGTTTTGTCCAGCAGCAAAAGAAAAGTAACCAAGACCCTCAAGCATGCCAATAAGTGCTTAGCATTGCTCACCTGCATTTCTCCAGCCTGCTTGACCCATCTACAGAGCAGAGCTGTGGAATCTGCTGCCATGGTTCAACGCTACTGTGCACCACCCAGCTCAGCAGCTGCTCTGATTCTTGGCTTGGTCTCCTCTTTCTAAGACAGTGCTTCCCCCAGGTGAGTTTCAGAGCCTCACCTCTTCCAGGCCCTGCATCAGTGTCCAAGTGTGCAGATAAGTTTGAGCTCTCCCTAATCCTTAATGAACTGAGATCACCAAGGTGTTTGGGGATGAACCTTTCCCTTTGGAGTTACTCCAAAGGAAGTGAGGTCTCTCAATTCAGGAAAGACTAGAGTTTCCTGAGCTCCAAACTCTTCCTATCCCCCCACTTTCTCCCTTCTTTTCTTCCTCCTCCTTCTCCTCCTTCTACTCCTCCTTCCTGCTATTCTTCCCCTTTCCCTCCTCCTCCCCAGCACAGTGGATTCTGGAGCCAAAAACCCAGGCAATAGAGAAGAAGACTGAGTCAATGTTGATGAACCAGCAAGTTCCAGTTAAAAGATCTTTTAGCAATTCAGGGATGTTTTGAGGAATTGAGTTCCACATCTGCGTAGCATGTGGGAAGTGCCATCAGGAGCCACTGACAGCACATCCTCAGTCTTCTCCAAGCAACTTTTGCTCTAGTGATCCTCCCTTTGGCACTTCCTTCTATTTTGTTAAATTCTGTTCTCATCTATATTATTGCATTTGTTCTACAAATATTCCTAACTTTTTATTCATTCACTAACTGAAATCTTTCTAGGACTCACTGTTTTCTCTCTTCTGGAGCTTCTCTAGGTCCTTCTCTTGGCTTGGTGCCTTGGGTATCTCAGGTGGGCAGTAGATGGACATGGATCTGTCTCTGTTTCATGTTACAAGGCTGAGACCATGAGCCTCAGTTTCAAAACCAAGATGAGATAGTGAACTGGGGTCACTGAAGGATAGTCTATATGAAGTGTTAAATTAAAAACCCAGGTAACTGTGATCCTTCAAGGTGATCTGTCAAATTGACTTGAGCAAGAACCCTTAGAGCTCTGGGTGCATCTGTGGATGTCTGGCATGTAGGCCACAAACTGCGGGGGAGGGCCCATACTGAAGGTAGGGGACACCAACAAATAGGCTCTTAGCTTGTTAAGAATAAAAAAGGAAAAGAGAAGGAAGTCTGCCCTTTTCTTGATGCAATATAGTCTTCTCCATTGCCTTTGGATGCTGGTCTTCAGGACCCTCAGATCCTCAGTGCAGACTCACATGGATGACTACAGTGAGCTTCCAGACCTTCAACATTTGACAGTCACTCACCCTTCTGCCGCTAGGACACAGGTGGCCATTTTGGATTCTTCCATATCTGATCTTGTAAGCCTACCTAAGAGATCCTTTTGTAGAATTATACATATATGGATATTGATTCTGTTTCTCCAGATAACCTTAACTAACATGGATTGGGGCTGTTTCTGTGACTGTATCTGACCATATGATTTAGAAGCCTTTGGAATTGATTTGTAGAAAGATATTTGATAGTTTTGAAGATAAGGGCTAGAGGAGGCCTATAATGCAGCAAGTAGAACCTAGGAGTGATTCCATAAGATCATGGAAGAGCAGAATGCTGGCAGCAATGCAGGCAGTAAATTTCAGGCTCAGGAGTTTTCATCTAGAAACAAGGACTCCATTGGCGGGTGGACTAGAGGGCATATATGTTACATTTGGGCAGGCAGTTTGTCTATATTTTTCCCAGGTTTTGAGACTTTATAGGGTACTGAGATCAAGGACAGTGATCTAATTAATCTGGTAGAGGAAATTTCAGGACAGCCAAATATTCAGACTGTGGCATGGGTACATCTGAATGCTTTCAGTCAGATTTATAGTGAAGATCAGAGGCAGATGGCAGTGCAGAAAATTTTGAAAAACTTAAATTTTGGCCCAGAAGGATCATATGTAAAGTTAGGGCCAAAAGATGTGTGGGTGTTAAAGAATTAGTGCCATTGAAAAGAAACCAAATCCTTTGTACAAGTATAAGAAAGATACCTCAAAGGTATCTCAGAAATTAGCAAGACCCTACCCATCAAAGGCTCAATGGTACAAATGTATAAATCTTTCATCTGAGGAGAGTCCCTGCAACCACTGCTCAAAAAGACCATAAAGGGAGTTGGTCTCCTGGGAGTCATTTCACCGTACTTCACCATCTAGCATCTCAGAGGTCACTGCAGCCATGGTTCAAAGGGGCCTACCGACTGGTTTCACTGATAACAGACCTTGATATTGTCCATGTGACACTGGTTTCTCTGACAGTCAAAATGCAAACATTGTAGACTCAGGAAGACTGTTACTCAGATTTCAAAGAAAGGCTTGGATCTCCCTGAGAGAGCAGTATAAGAAGTTGTGGGAATAAAGCCAAAGATACATTGGAGACTCCAGGTGGTTGGAAATGTCAGAAACATAGAACATCTGTCAAGGAAAACTGTAGACAAAGAATGGAGCCAACCCAAGAGAAAGGCTATATGGACTACAGACAGCAATGCCATGGTGGTGAGGACACCCAGACCCTATGGAAAATGCATTTCACCATTATAGGCCCTGGATGCTGAATATGGAACTATAGGACTTAATGTTTTCCCTCTGGATTTTGATCTTGCTTTGTTCTGATTGTTTTCTGTCCCCCTACTTGTTCCTTTTGGAATTGGGGTGTTTTCCCAATGTCATTGTAATTTAGCATTATATAATTTGTTTTTCATTTTTACAGAGATTTAAAGCTAAGAATTTGCCTTGAGTCTCAAGTGAGACTTGGACTTTTGAAAAATGCTGAAACTATTTAATCTTCAGTAAAGGGGTTAATATGTTTCCAGATTTATATAGTGTTATGTTTGGTGGGATTATGAACTTGCTATTGTCTATATTTGGATATTAAGTATGGATTACAGAGGTTTGAGTGTAAAGTGTTTGAGTGTAAAGTTGACAATAGGTGATGTGTGACTGTTGATCCTGATTTGTCAACTTCATTGTATTAAGAAACATCTAGTAGATTAGTAAACACACTCCTGGTGTGTCTGGTGGAGAATGTAAGCATGACTTTGAGTACTATGTGTGAGCCCTTGCTGGTTTTTGTCTGACACTACTCCCCTGGTCTGCTTTTCATTTACCATAAGTAACCAGCTTTGCTCTTCCAAACCTTTCAGCATGATTTTTCTGATTTGGAACCTGTTGACCACATATTAAATCTCCTTGGGCCATGAGTTAAATTAAACATTTCCTCATTTAAGTTATAGGTGTTGGGTATTGTGTCTTAGCAGAAAATTGATACCAGAAAAGTGAGGTCCTTGCTGTGACTATACCTGACCATGTGGCTTGGAAGCATTTGGAACTGGTTTGTGGAAACATTTTGTAAAGATTTGGAGATGCAAGCTAGAGAAACCCTAGGACACAGCAGAGTCTGACAGATTGTACATTGGAGCTCAGAAGAGCAAGATGTTGACTGGAATATAGACATTAAAGGTCATACTCATGAGGTTTCAGTTGGAAACAACTCCATTGACAATTGAAGTATGCACCAAGTGTTTTAAGCTCTGACAGGAAATTTGTCTATATTTTTTGCATGTCTTGAGGCTTTATGGGATACTGAAATTTAAGGTAATGGGGTAGTTAACCTGTTGGAGGAAATTTCAAGACTGTTCAACATTCAGGCCATTGCATGGATACTGTGAAGTCCTTTCAGTCACATTTATACTGTGAATCAGACACACAAGGTAGAGCAGAAAAATTTGAAAAACTTAAATTTTGGCCTGGAAATACCATATGTAATATTGGAGTCAGAAGAATTGAAGATTCTGAAGAATTAGTGCCATTAAAAAGCAACCAAGTACTTTGTACATTGATATAAAGAAAGATGCCTTGAGGACATGTCAGAAATCAATGTGACTCCACCTTTGTTAAGTCCTTAAATCTACCTTGGTAGCATCCCCTGATTCATGCAGGTAAATTGGCCCTTCCCTCTGCATCCAAACCACACCTTAGAGCTCACACCAACATAGCCAATCAAACACCCCTATCCTACACCAATTTATTCATTTTTGTTTTGTTTTTTTGTTTTCCTTCCCATACTTTCCTTCCTATCATGAGTCCCAGGAAGAAGAATAATTTTATTCGTACTGATGTCAATGGAGGGAACTTCTCTGAAATTACTACCTCTCCTCTTTTTGCACCCCATACCTACCCCAGGACAGTTCATAGACTGTTTAAGGTCTGGCCTCGTACATTGACTCTGGTCACAGGAACACTCTCCCCATCCCAGCTTAGAGGCTGTCTGCTATGGTTTGTGTCTGTATGTCCCCCAAAGCCTCATGCAGTCATGGGGGCAGGCTTCTAGAATTTATGATTGATTCATGGTTTAATGATGGGATTTTGGGTATGAGTGCTACACCCAAGCAGGTGTGGCCTACGTACAACATAAGGACAAAAAGAGTCTTCTCATGCTCTCCTCCCCTTTTTGCTCTTGCTACTTTTGCTGTTTTCCACCACCATGAACTGTTGCCCTCTGCCATGAGCCACCCTGCCTTGGAGCCAAATGATTATGGACTGAAACTCCACAAACTGAGTTAAATAAATTTTTCCTGCCTTAATTTTGGGTGTCAGGTATTTTGTCTCAGTAATGAGAGAAAAGTAACCAACACACTCTCTATCATTAGTAGATATTTTTTTGCCTATTTCCTTGGCTAAAAGACTGTCTTTTATGTAAACTGCCTTCTACCATTCTACACAGGCCCTCAGCTCTAAGACTTCTGAAGTTCCCTGGGATATGAGGAGTGGAGAGTCACTGGGATCAGTCAGCACCTTCCCTGGATCTTGTAATAAATTCACCTTTTCTATCTTATGAATCAACTCAATGTCACTATTGAAGCTTCTACCTTGACTTGGATGTGAATTCATTCACTCCTGTGCCAAGTATTCTTGGTGAGGAACTCTGGTCATCCACCAGTACATAATACCCCAGTGTGTTGGATCAGATGTGCACAAGCCACACAGACAGCCCAAGGTGGGTCTGAGTGGATCCTTGGATATCTTCTCAGGCAACCTGACTGTGTCTAACCAGCCCCTTGACTTGTCATTCACTGTCACCATCTTACTTCTTTCTAGCACTTTCTGCATTCTGAGACCATCAGCCTACAAACTTGTTGCCTCTTTCAGATGGACATGGACTTACTTGAGCTTCCTCCATGTCTTCCAACTTTGAGGGGTGGACACATGCTCATAGAAATGAGACATGACACCCACTCCAGAATCTTCTTCTGTCACCTGGGAGCCAAAGTCTGGTTTTCCCTTGAGCCTACATACTCTCACCATGTCCCCTAATGGAGTGAGATAGGGGTCCACTCCACAAGGGCCCACATGGGTAGTGCCCCTGCTCCATGGACTCCAACTCCATTTACTAGTGCCGTGACTTTGGCTTCTTCCTCTGAAAGCTGGGCTTTCCACCTCCCAAGGGGACTGTGAGTGTAACAGTGTGCTACCAGAGACTACTCTCCTTATAACACAACTGATTGCCTCACCTGCTTTTTGTCTGTTGTTTTGTTCTATGTATTCAACTTCTATAAAAGGAAAGTGGTCCTGGTCCTCAAGAAGTCCAAACTGATGTCCCTAGGGACACTCAAGGTAGAGGGGCCACAACGTAGGAAGTCCCCAAAGCCTCTACCTGAGAGGAGAGCCCGGCCAACCTTGGGAGACTTTGGCTTGGACTCCTTGTGGAAGCTCTGCTGCTTATTCCTCTGCAGCTCCTGTGAGGAGTCTAAGGTCACACATTTCCATGGGTGAGGATCTTGTGGGGTGGGGACCTTGTGTTGCTTCCCATTATATTTTTCTGATCTACTCCAAAAGCATGGGTCGTAATTCCCCAGGGAAAGACCAGGAGCACAGGGGAAACTAGTTCTCAGAGCTGCTTATCCAGGTTTCAGCTCAGGACACCTCCACCTGCCTCAGAACACCAATTCCGGCCTGGGGACACCCCCTCTTGTCTCGGGGGCACCCCTTCTGTCTCTGCACCTGAGAAGCACCCTGAGGTTCCACCCTCTCCTCCTCTCATTTCTCTGGATCCTCTCTGTCCCTTTCGGGGAAGTAGGCTAATTATTGTTGGGTCCTGTCTGCTTCTTTATCGATTTTTCCCTCGGGGAAAATTCTCATGCCTGCAGCCCCATCCGTTTGCCTCCCTAAAACCAGAGTGGGTGATTCCCAACTCACTCCCATTACCCCCCATCCAGCTTCCTACAACTTCCTACTTCCTCCAGCTTCCTACATGTGCATGAGTTGTTCCACCCTGACGGAGTCACCAGTCTGATTTCTCCTGCACCAGCACTGCCCCCCAAAACACAGGGAGATGGTAATGACTGCTTTGCAAGAGTGTGCTGGTAATTGAATAAGACAACAGCTATCAGGCATGGAGCATTAGATAAAGGACAGTTCTCTGCTCCCTCATGTGCTTCCTTGCCTCCTTCTATGCCTCCTCTCCCTTTTCTCTTCTTCCCTGTCCTCTTCCTCTGTTGTCTCCTCCCCCTCCTCTATCTTCCTCTTCTCTCATCTCTTCCTCCTCCTCCTCCTGAGTTACCCCTCAGTCCTATGCAGGGTGATCACCAAGGTCGAGCTCTACTAGTGACCTGGACTCTCATATCAGTGAAGTTCAGAGCAGCTCCTATGGCAAATATTTGCCTGACTCTTACTGTTGCCTCAACCCCTGCCTTGTTTATCTGAAGTCACATAGTCTTTCAAGTTCCCGTCTGACTGGCAGCTGGGACCACACAGCTGGACAGATGTTGGGAATCCTGAACTTCGTGTGGATACCCCGAGGCAAGGTCTGATGAGACCATGTGGCCTTCATAGCACAGAGGTGGTGGCACTGACCATCTGGCCCAGCAGACTCGAGGGCCATTTCGCTGCCACTTCTCTAAGTCAGCATGATTTTGGGAAGAATATTTTGCAATGTTTCTGGCTGGGGCAAAGGTTCAGCCTTGACCCCACTGGCCCTGTGTTTTAAGTCCTGGTTCTTATTAACTGTAGGCCTGAGCATAACCTCTGTCATGGAAGAGGCCACGCTCAACCCTCACTTGCCTGTGACCCTTGGGTGGGGACACAGGTGATGTCAGGGAAGTGAGACCCTCATGGCAGTTTCACTGTTCACAGAGTGTTCTTTCTGAGGACTACAGGAAATTACAGTGGGAAGGAAGAGAGGATGCCTGAGTTGTGATCCACCCTGTCCCACAGCTCCTCACTGTGACACTCATCTGCCCTGGACCAGAGCATCCTGTGTCAACGGGAATGGTAACAGGAGTGACAGTGGAGGGTGCTCAAGGGACAGTAGCTGACCCTTCACAAAGCACCCCGCACATGGAGCACCCTCATGTTTATCCAGGGCTACCAACCAATAAGGATGATGAGTCATGGTTAAGAACCAGACATGGAGCCAGAGAAAAGGAATGGGGACAAAGTTTCATTAGCAAGGGGTCTAAGGGCAGCCTGGTTCACCCTGGGGCTGGGCTGGCAGAGCCAAGTCCTTTGGTGGCAGCAGGTCTTAGCAGTGACAAAGCAGGATTCAGAACTGGGAGGAATCAGGCCAGACTGGAGGGGACTCTGGAAGTGAGTCGGCCATGGGGCACTGGGACCCTTGGATGCAGAAGAGCTACCACCTCCCACCTCTGCCCTTGCATGAACTCTCCAAAACCCCTTCCCAGTAAATAGAAGTGCCTGACTTTCCACCATTTCTGACAAGGCTGAGTCACACATCAGGAAGTCACACAGGAGTCAGGAGCTGGTTCAAGGTCACAGTCTCAAAATTGAGACTCAGGAGCAGTGTCTCTGGTCCCGTCTGACAATTGCCCACCCCTTGAGTGACAGAAGGGACCTTCCTGGTCCTGTCCCCAGTCATACAGACCTGCAGGAGCTCAACTTGATGCTGGCTCAAAGGACCTGACCATGAAGAGGGCCTGAAAAACTAATCACTACTTGTAATTTTTTTTAAATTGTGTATAACCAAGGGGCATACTGCCAATTTTGCCATAAAAGGTGTATTATTGTGAGTATATAATATCCACATCTATTCTTTAGAATACTTCTATTGATGAATTATTAATTTTAATTTTATGAGTGTCATAATATTAAACAATGAGTACTTAACAGGAAAAAATATCAAAAAATTAAATATTTAATATTCATTGGGTTTATTAAAAAGCATCAAAATTTTCAACATCGACTGCTTTTTGGTGTAAAACTTCTAACAAATAACAGTAAAAATAAATTCCTATATGAGCTACAATTAAAATGAAAATAGAACTCTACAAAGAAACCTTTACTTCAACTATCACACCTAAGGCAGTCCACACACAACAGCAGTGTGTTCCATACACATTTATTGCTTACACTGACAGCATGAGTTTTACTTTCCTGGCCATTTTGTAGGACATGCTTGACAGCTCGGTAGCCTTGCTGTTTTGTCAGGAGGTTCTTATTATATTATACAATGTGTAGTTAAGAAGAACATAAAATATCAATAAAGTATTAAATTCTTGAGATGTATTGTGTATTTAGAATAAATGTCAGCACTTTCACTTCAGTTGTGTACTTTCTTACAAAACCTAAAAGATAATATTAGAAATAAATCCCTATATAAACTACACTGAAAATACCAATAGAGCTCTATGACAAAAATATCTTTCTTTCAACTGTCATGTCCAAGGCAGTCTTCATACAGGACAGCTGCCTGTTCCATGCACATGTCTTGTTTACACTGACAACACATGCACTTAGCTTTCCTTTCATATGTGGTGGGCCATTCCTGTCACCTCTCTTGTCTTCCTGTTCAGGAGCTTCCTGCTAGATTATACAATGTGTGCTTAGCAGGAAAATAAGGTATCAGTAAACTAAAATGTCAAATACATAATGAGTGTTTAGACTAGATGTCAACATTTTCACATCAGTTGTTTGTTTGCTTACAAAACCTAAAAGATAAGATGAGAAATGAAAACCTACATGAACTGCAATGCAAGTCTACCACAGAAATAATCTTTGTTTCAGCAGTCACACCCAAGGCAGTCTTCACCCGTGAAAACTGCATGTTCTATACACAAGTATCGTTTATGCTGATAGCATTTTTGTTCTGTTTCCCTGTACTTTCCTGTAGGGCATAGTTGACATCTTTTTTATTTTCCTGTTGTGATAGCATGTCTTTTTGATGCTGTGCCTGCCTATTCACCTGTCAGCTCACCAGTAGTTCCACAATTTTTTTTTGCATAGTTCCCTGGGCAGAAACATTTGGTTTTCCTTTACTATAAATGATCTCATATGAGTTCCAGTCCCAATCTTCTAAGAAAATTCCTTTGTGATATTTTGCACTTGTTATTTTCTTTGTAAACTATCAAACTATTTATGACAACTTTAAGATTGAGAAAAACAACCATTGGCCAAAACCTTTGTGTTTCAAGTGACATCATAGTTACAAAATAACTCAGCAACATCTATTCCACCTTTAGTTTTATTGTAGAATGTTATCACCTCAAGCTTCAATTTTGTTGAGGTTTTCTTATCAATATTTCTATCATCATGCAACATTGACATCAGCAATACAAGTTTGTTTTTCTTTGCTATATATAAGGCCAGTATTACATCTTTCTGAAATTCAGACTGTATTATACAAAAAAATTATTTGTTTTGAACTTGCATTTCATTTGAAATTTCTGTTTTGTCTATACATACAGTTCCTATACTGATCAACTTGTGCTCAGTTAGCAAACATAACATCAATAAGAAGATGTTGACCCAGTTATCAAATGTGGCATTCTGATTAGTTTGGAGATGGGAGCAACATATCTGTTCAAAACATGATTTAAATATGATGTCATTTATATATTAATAAGGCGTGGTGGCTGAATTCTAGGATACATTTTAAATTGAAAGCAAAATAAGTCTTTACATCTACAAGGGAATAAATTTAAATGCTGTATTTTGAAGATTTTTTAGAAATATATTACCTAAAGCTACAACAACCATGAAATGCTGCGAGATGTGCATCAATAGCCATCTATTCAGCTGGTGTGTAAATTGCTTGATAATTATCCACAAACCACATGAATTGTTTTATCATGAAACCTTAGGCAATTTTGAAGGAAACCAAATGTCCTCAGTGTCATTGTTATTCTATAAACCTCAAACCCACACCCATCACTCTTCTGTAAGTCTTTTACATTCCTATGATGTCCATGAGAAAGCCCTGCTAAGTACAGCAGACATATGAATGCTTCCTGTTCAGCTAGTGAGGTGTAAAAATTAATGCATTTTAGAGTTTGACCATTGGTACCTATGGAACTTTTTACTTGCATTTCAGCATTTGTGTATTTCACAGCATCTTATAGCACTTCATCTGTTACAATTTCCAACACTGAATAGCAATGCTAGCATTCCATCCAATAGTCTTCACCCCTGCCAAGATCCTCACTATATTTTCAGGTCTAGTTCTAACGTGGTATTGTTCCATTTTGTTGCAGGACTATTTTGTAACATTTCTATTAGTCTAATATGTACATATGTTCCTGGGGTTTTTTCATCATCTATATCAAGGACATCTGAATTCCTTATGTCTGTGTCAGTTGATTCTTTCTCAATTCACTATCATAGGAACTTCGGCCCACATGGCCAACTTCTAAGTCATTATCATCATGATCCATTCATGAATGGTCTTTCAACCTCCAAAACTTGCAAATCTGGTTTTTCATATGCCACTGTACCAAAATGAGCTACTTCTACCAGAAAAATCAAAAGAAAACTTTTTAAAGAATAAATGCTAAATGCACAGAAATACAGCAATGAACATTCATGGGTAAAACTCATCTGTTGCTGTTTTGGAGTTCTTGTACATACCTTGCCATTTGTCTGCCAAGTGGGGGAACATATCAATGGATTTTTTTTTTCTTTCTCCAGGTACAACTACTGTGAGTAACACCCACATTCCATTATGGTACAACACTTGTTTGCACAACAGAAGAATTGCATGGGTGTATTTTACCCCTCCATGATGCTCAGGTAAACATGTGTAAAAACTGTTAGATGGAGAATAAATATGGGTAAAAATCCCAGGTTTCCACATGTGCATACACCTTGCCATTAATCAACCAGTGAGAAAACACAGAGATTGCATCCTTATCCCCCAGGCATAGCTACTGAGCCAAACAGCCAGCCACTGTTATGCTAAGGTACAGGTATAAAGTAGAAAAGTATGGGATGTGTCACTGTAAACTCTGTCCCTGTAACCTCATGCCCGTTGTGATTGGGCAGCATAATTATGTACAATCTGTATATTACAGGGAACAGTGTGAGGGCTATAGAGGCCAGGTCACCATGAACATGTATCTTCTCTGTGCTGGAAGCACTGAAAATCTCCCTACAGTACATAGTTAAGCTTTGTCAACTGCAGGTGTCCTGCATCAGAAACTACACTGCTGTCCCTCTTCATCCTACACCAGCCACTCACATCCATCTTCCCTCCACCCCTCCCAACTCAACAGTGGTCACCAAAAAGAATATTTTGTCCTACACTTTATTTTATCAGGTTGGCTCATTTACTGACAAACTGGGTTATTTCCTTCTTGGGCAGATAGATAGAAAGGGGCAGGACTGAGGGACACAGCCTGGGTGAAGCCAGGTTCTGGACACACATTAACACTACTATAGAACATCCTCCAGGCATGGTGCATGATGGCCTGTGGGTGATTAGTTTGGAACCCTTTAAACAAGGGTTTTAGCTTTGAGAGGAAATTAACAACTCAACGCTTTCATTTTTTCTGTATCTTTAAAAGTATATATTTGTTAAAGAATGTCATACTTACAGAAGTACACTTAGTAAGTGTCCAGCTCATTGCATTTTCAAAAAGTGAATCTTCTTGTGTAGCCACCACCAAGACAGGGAAGCACCATTGCTCACACTCAGAAACCCTAGGTTCCCTGTGTGCTGTCTCCTGTCCCAAGCAAAGTGGTCCACACCTCGAACAACTGTGATTGGCCACCTTCACTCCACCACCAGTCTGTGAGACACAGGAAGTAATGCTTATGCTGCCTTACTGCTACCTGGCCGTACAGCTTGAATTTATTCGATCATTCTACCATTGATGAGTGATTCATTTCCAGTATGTTATTATTACAAGTTGAACTGCAGTACATGTTCCTTGAGATACCCTTTGGGATGCATGCATATGTGTGTCTTATTTATGCCACTAGTAGGTCACTTTTATCCCTGAAGATAGACTTTGTGGACTTTGTTTACATTTTCCTGATAACTAAGGAAGCCTAGCATTGTTCATGTGTCTATTGGTGAGTTAATTATCTTTTTATGAAGTAATCTTCAAGAAATTTATCCACTTCTTAAAGCTTGCTCTCTCTTCCATTAGTTATATCTGAGCTGTTTATAATTTATGTTAATAACTAAGGTAGACAGCAAGATGACAGTAATATGTATTCAATTCCATGGCTTTGTTATACTAATGTGTGTTTAATCAACAGAAATTCTCAATTTTATTACAAAACCAAGGGAGCTCTTTTATTTTAGTTGGCAATAATTTTTGTATACTGATTATAACAGCCTTCACAACATAATTTTATGCTGAAGTTCATTTCCTTCCAGAAATTCTAGGTTTCACAGTTGCATCTTTGTCTAGAACTGAGGGAAGAACTGTTTTGCAAGGTGAAGATCAAGATTTACTTGTATTCCGTATGGCACACCTCAATTTTGAATCACATAGATATAAAACAATCTTATAACCTTTGTTCCAAGTGAAGTATTTAGATGATTAACATGTATTGTCATGATTGATATTTTGAATCTATATTAATCATTTTTCTATTTCTTTTTTGTTTTACCTACTTTATGCTATTTTTCTCTCTTCATCTATCATTTTAGATTAGTTGAAATTATTATTCATCTTTTCTTCTGTTAAGTCCTTAGCTATAATTTCTTCACTATTCTTGTAGTGATTATTCTGAAGACTAACACACACACACACACACACACACACACCTCTGACATATTGGAGTATCATATAATGATAAATTTTTCTCATTTGCCAGCAATGTTAGAATTGAATCCTTTTTATTTAATCCTATTTGCTCTTTGTGTTATCTGAGTCATTTATTTTGTTGTTTTAGAGTCAGTTTTCATTTGTATCTGCCCACACATCTAACCCTGACAGTGTTTCTCATGCCTCTCTCCATTCCTAATATCCACATGGGATCACTTTATTTCTGCTTTTTTAAGACAGGCAACTCGACTGGTGATGAATTCTTTGAATGTCTGTTTGAATGACAACACTTTAATTTAGCTTTTGATTTTCAAATTGTATTTCTGGTAGCTGTGGCTCTCTACCCTGGCATTTTTTCAGCCCATTAGTGCTGTCACTTCAACATGGTCTCTTGTTTTTGTGGGGTCATCTGTCCTTTATATTCTTGCTTCTCCTCCTTGGGTCTTCCTCTACACTGACTGCTTTTCAGATCTTGTGTTTGAGTTTCCTCAGATTCACTGTCATATGGGGAGATGTGGTTTTTGTTTGTTTACCATACTCTACATTTGCTTAACTCTATGGCTAGATGTCTTTTATTTGTTTTGTTTTAATTCTCTTTTATTAGTACATGTGTGTAGTAATAATGTTTACATTCCTTATGGGCAGTCGGTGCACATACATAACACATCTTAATTCCTTTTTCAACCTCTGTCCCTTCCCTCCCTCTTTCCTCCACCCAGCTCTTGACCCCCTTCTTTTATTTTGGCACATGTTTTCAGTACATGTTTACATTCTTTACATAGAGTCAGTGAGTGTACATAATGCATCCCAGTTTCTTTTTCATCTCCAGCTCCCACCTCTCTCCACCCTCCCTCCATCTCTTGATCCCCTTCCTCTTTGAGAAACCCAAAGTAAAAATAAAGAAAAAAATATTAGACATATAGATTTTTGTTCTAAAAGATTTTTGGCAATTAGGTCTTCAAAGTTTGCTTTGTCTTATCTTCTCTTTCCAAGGATGTGGCTACACTGCCCCATATTTTAAACTCAGTAATATGCTAGGATTTTTTAAAGAAATGTTCTGGTGAGTAGCACTAGATACTCCCACTTTCCATACCAATTTTGAGCTACCAACATTTTAACAAGGAATCCCCAGATCTGTGGGAATCATAAGGTACTGTTCCCTAGCCAGCCTGGAACAGCCAGTTCACATACACCATTATTTGGACTTCATGTGGAGCCTTAAAAGTCAGCTGAGCACCTTTTTGCACTTTTTGTCTAGTCTTCAGTATGATGGCAGAATTTTTCTATTGATTTATCTTCCAGTTCACCAAGATTTTCTTTAGCGATGTCAAAACTGTTTTTATTGAACACCATAAACAACTAATTATTTTATTTTGCTTTTCTAGGTTGTCCATTTTTACTTTCCAGAAGCAAAAATTGCAGTTTTATAATGACATATGCCATCTTTTAATCTACTTCATTTGAACATGCTAAGCATAACTCTGTTAAAATCTATGCTTTTTAACTCCAATATTCCCAACACTTTGGGGTCTATATTAATTGCTTTCATTAGTCTTATTTCTCAACACTTGGAAATTTTGGTGGAATGATAAGAGAAGCCACAGAGGATGTTATTTTCCTGCAGGGATTATGAGCCCCATTAGAGCGGGAGGTTACACTTCAGTGCCCTCAGGGTCAGGGCCAGAGGAACATAGGGAATCTTCGCTAGGATCTCTTTCTGTTTTCCCACCATTTCTGGGGAGTCTCATGAGCATCTTACAAGAGGCTGGGTGTCTGGTGGTACTCACCTACTTTTCCTGTTCCCTCGGCCCCATGACAGTGCTGAAAATCTTGTGGTTTGATTCCTTCTGATTTTCTTGTCACTCTCCTGACTTGTACAGTTAAAGATGTCAGCAGATATTTTGAAGGGGAAGCCACCCAGTACTCAGCCTGTTCTGCGTGGCTCCCTTCGCCCAGGGATTTTTGCCACTTAATCCCTGGCTGTGTTGGCTTCTATTCGTTGCCTTCCACATCTATTTGTTTTGCATTGTATCTGAGTTTTTAAATTTTTTTTGGCAGAAGTGTTGGTCTACTGCAAGCTACTCTGTTATAGTCAAACCCAGAAAATCCCCTCTAATTTTTGTTTTAAGGGAAGAAAAGTAACACACAGCAACAACCCTAGAATTAGGAAGATTGGTGGCCTGTTTTTGGCTCAGTCACTTATAAATTCTGAGAATTTAAATCTGTTTTCTTTACTTATGAGTGGCCAAACTTGCAAAGTCACATGATTATGGAAGCTGCCAATCAGAGAAAAGTAATATGAAGAAATGAATAGATTATAAGACATGACAGTTGCTGTGACAGAATTGCAGCTGGGCATTAAAGTGGCTTTGGAGTAGGACTGGTGTGCAGCCTGCTGGGGCGGTGGCGGGGACTCATACCTTCTGTAGGGCCCTGTTCCCTCTGCCTCTGCAGTGGAGGCCACACGCCAAGCCGGGTATCTAGCCAAGGCATGGGCCTCTCAGGGTCCTGGGTCTGTGTTTCAGGGACATCTTCAGTGCTCCCTGCACCTTCTGCCTGACCTCAGAAAGAATCGTCTCCACTGCTTGTGCCCACAGGGACTGAGTTCCTGGCTCTCCCCACCCACCTGCACCTCAGCACCTGGACCCAAGCAGCTGTAGCCACCACTTCTCTCAAAGACTGGAATCAGGAGGACCCTTCCCACCTCTTGGTGGAGGGTGTGGAGGATGCAGATGTGTTTGGGGACCACCTATCACTAGCACACCTGACTGCTATGCTTGGGTCCAACCCTCTGACTTCCAGAAACCAGCATCTGCTTCATCACAAGGTCAATGTAGTCACATCTTCCTCGGCATCTCACGGAGGTTAAGGATGACTGATGGAGATGCCCGGGAGACCATCCAGCATAGGGGACAACTAGTAAATGACTATGGCCTTCATTTCTTTCTTTTCCAGCCTTACTGTTGAGTGACCAACCCAAGTGGCATGCAGTTCAGGGATACCACACAGTGCTTTGATGTGTGTGCCTCGCACAGTCACCTTTTTAAAAATTTTCAAAAGAGCACCTACTCATGGGTGGCCTGTGACATCTGGCACTCATACATGTTGTGTGACATCCCATTCAGAGCAGGCTGCTGCTCTGTGTAAACTCACAAGTGGGCATGAGGCTGAGAGGCCACCACCTCCCCTCCCCAGTCCACTTGTCTCCTCACCTAGGGACACCAGGTCCTCTACCCTCCACACATCCTAACCGCTCAAAGCCTTTGTGCTTTTCTTCCTTTTATGAGCACTGAGCTTTGTTTTTGAAATACAGAGCTTGGAGGCTGCATCCGTCTGTTCCTGGATGCACAGTAGCTGGACCCTGGTGTCCACTGATTCTCCAGTCCAGAGTGGCAGGGGTAAACCATGGCAGAGCCCAGTGCAGTGAGTTCCTGCAGGACAGTGTATGTGGGAGAGTGCATGTTATGCACTGCCCACCTTTAGAGATGGGAATTCAGGAGAAAAAGCAGCTGTTCATTCAAAACTGTGAAACTTGGACAGTGAAGCATCTCACGTCATCTTCTCTCTGTGTGTCTAGACCCAATTTCACTTTTACGAAGACATGAGATGAATTAGAACAAGCCCAGTCCAGAGCACATCCTGACTCAGTCCTCTCTGTGAACACCCCATCCTCAGATGAGGCCAGGCTGAGGCCCTGCAAGCTGCAACTCCAGGCGGAAATGGGGGGTTGGGGGTGCAATTTCATCCTCAAGCCCCAGGTGCAATCCTGCCTCTGCCCAGGAGGTCATCAACACCTGGTCCAGGACTTGCTTACTCTGGGCCAAAGCCAGCACCCACCTTTGGGGCTGCCACCTGTCTGTATGGTCCCAACCTCAGCCACAGGGGATATCCAGGGTGCTGACTGCATCTCCAAGTTCTCAAGTCCTGACCTTTCACTGGCCAGCAGACCTGGCTCCTCCAAACCACCTCTCAGGAGAAAGCAACCTTTGTATCTGTCCTCAACAGGCAGGGGACAGAGCAGAACTCAGCCCTGCTGGACCTGACCAGCCACTCCGGCAGAACCACCAGCTGCCATGACTCAGGGCCAGGATGGGTTTCACAGACAGAGGTGGATCTGGGTAAGAACACTGCCCCCAAATCCTGGGTGTTGATTTCTATGTCCCAGGGGCCCATGCGCACCTCTGCCTCTTCTCTGGTGGCTCCAACCCCTGTATTGAGCCTCCATGGGAGCAGCTGCCTGCCCAAGGTGGCCCCTAGGAAAGAGAAGAGGATGCAGGGCCACTGGCTCAGCCCATCAGAAGTCTGAGTAGAAGCCGGGACCAAACTGGGGTTCCTGGCTGTAGGGTGTCTCGGGAGATGTATCACAGTGTCACAAGGAAGTGACTCCAGCCTGTTGACATCAGATGTGCTTCATTTATGCCTCTCTATAACAGAAGAATGGATGCAAGGACAAAGAAGGTTAAGAGCAGGGAAGGTTTATTGTGAAAAAGCTCCTGAGAGACAGGTGGGGTCCCACAAGTGGTTTGCATGGGGGTCTTGATCAAGGTGTCTTTTTACGTGAAGTGACCATGTCTCTGGCCCTTCCAGGCCTAGCCAAGGCCACACTATGGGGTCACAAGTATAGTCTATAGCCACTATTGATCTGATAGGGAAGCCAGGCTTGGGGCAAGGGTGTATGGTGGGTGTCACCAGCTTCAGCTCATCTGTAATTCGTAACATAGAAAGGTCTAGGGAATCTCAGGGAAGGGATAGGAGTCCAGGTCTTAGTGTCCTGGTCCCCACTATGCATCTGACACCTCACCGGGCTCACTAGACAGGCAGTGCTGGTTACACCGAGTGGACGATGCCACCACAAGCTGCCACTTGTCTTCTACTTCATCCCAGGCACAATCTTGATGTCTCATCCTTGGCACTGACTCCACAGGAGCCCGGGCCTCTCTGGCTGCCTAGTAATTTCTGTCCAACTTAGCTGTCTATGGTAATGACTTCTTCAGGTGGGTGAGGATCATAGGGTGGAGACCACACCCAGTGCACAGACTGTGACAA
>PVJX010017354.1:0-29370 GCA_004027295.1 Dolichotis patagonum
GAATTGTTATTTCCTGATTCTTTGTTATTTTTAAAAGATCTTGTCTTTCCTGCTCACTGGCTGCAATCTTATCTTCAAGGTCTGAAATTCTATCTTCACTTTCATTGAGGTGGTTTTTACAGCTTTCAATAGAATTTTTCATTTCCTGTATATCTCTTTGAATCTGCTTTATGCATTCTGTTTGTTTCTTGTATTGTTCATTCAAGGATTCTGTTTGCTTTGTTCCTCTAATTTTTTAGCTGTGTTTTCACTAGATGCATTCACTATTTCTTTCACTATTTTTATCAGTTCTTCTTTTACCTGAGCAAGTATTTCTGATTTGAATTTCTCCATAGCTTTCCCTATTTGCATATTTATTTTATTTGATATCATTTCAGACATTTCTGGTGTATGGCTTCTTTTTTCTTCTAGGTACATGGCTTCTACACTTTCTTCGGGAGGGCTAGGTCTTTGAGCCTGCCTTTTGGTCTTTCCTCTTGTCATTTTTCTATATTTCCTTGATTTGAGCAGTGTTCCAAAGCTTTCTCTGCATGTGTGGTGAATTACCTCTTGCACCCTCAGTTCCTGGAGGGGCAGTGGCTCCCCCTTAGGCTCTTGGCTTCCTCACAGGGTCCTAACTCCCCTCTGTGGGCTCCTGGCTCCCTAAGTTGTAAGGCAATTGCTTGGTGTGGTCAACCCAGAGCCTGTGGAATCTCAGGCAGGCCAGGCTACCGTGCTTTGTCCCAGGCAGGTCTCCAGGAGGTTCCCTGTGAGTGAAGGGTGGGCCTACAGGTCCCAAAGGGTCAGGCCAAAATGCTGGCTTCTGCAAATTTCCCGGTCCCAAACAGACCTGGCCAAGGTGCCAGTCTCCACAATATTCCCAATCAAAATAGCCCTGGCCACTCTGCAGGTCTGAGAGGTTCAGGTCCCAAAGAGACAGGTCACAATGGTGGTCTCTGCGAGATTTCCTGGGGGTGAAGGGCAGGGCTACGGGCCCAAACAGACCTGGCCCAGATGCCGGTCTCCGGGCAGTTCCCTGTGGATGGAGGGTGGGCCTACCAGTCCCAAACAGTCACGCCGAGATGCCGGTCTGAGCAGACTTTCAATCCAAACAGCCCAGGCCACTCTGCGGGTCCGAGAGGTTCGGGTCCCAAAGAGACAGGCCGCGATGCTGGTCTCTGTGAGATTTCCTGGGGGTGAAGGGCCGGGAGAGGTTTTCTAAGTGTCCTCCTTGGCTATCAAACTGCCATTTTCCACTCCAATGTGATTGCAGTTGAGTCAAGTTGTGCATGGTATTCTTAAAATTTCCCTGGAAATAAGAATCTAGATTTCATAAACTTGATATTTCTTAAAGTGTTTTTTTGTGATATTATTCATATGGCACAGCCTCCTTATTCCTGTATTTGTATAGTCTGCTGCAGAGAATTTGTGTAGCATTTAAATTATGTATTGCAAATACATATCCACAGTATTTTTAGACTGATCCAATCTCCATTTGTTTCCAAATCAAGCTTGTATTTTATTTTAGGTCAAATTTTAAGAGGAATACAAAAATAACTAAGACTCAGAGCTTAGTGGTCTGAGTAGAGATATGGGCAAGGAATCAGACATGCATACTAATACATGCAAACACATATCATTGGTTCTCACCCACTTTTGGGATCACACATTTTTTGAGATGCTGAGAAAAGACAGACATCCAGAAAAATTCATACACATACACATACACCTAATTATGTATATAAGTTAACATTCTATCAATGAGTCATTTAACTGCAGTTATGGTCCTATTTCAAAGACGCAAAAAAAAATGCTGAAGAAATATGACAGACATTAATGACACTGAGGAGACCGTACAAAGATTTTGTGATAGAATAGTTGAATGTCATTCAGGAAATCATAGAATTTTTTCAAGCATATATTTGGATTCTTAGGACACATTACAATATATTTTTACAAAAAAATGACTGGACCTCCACAAAAATGTGAGACACACACTGTATTTTATGTAGCATATTATATAACACACTTTGAAATTCCTGCCAATCTTATACAGATAATTGTGATAGAAATTTAGATACTAGATGTTAATCTGATTTTAGAGAAATCTGAAGACACTGAAGGTATTGGGGGTTCAAGTATTCAAGTCTGTAATACAGCAAACTACCTACAGAAGCAAAGTGAAAAAAATCTTTAGAAAATTGACAGGCTATAGTTGGTCAGATAAAAAGCTACTGGAACAACAATGATATTCTGGTAAATAACTAAAACTGACAATGAAAATAGTATTAATCATATTCATATGAAACCATTTTCAGGTACCCAAAAGTAAAAGTCATTGAAATGAAAGATATAAAGTAAATCAGAATAAATTATCCTCATCTGACTGTCTTGGAAATGTAAGTACCTGATGCATGACAACTATATATTTCTGTTCATTACAATATTGGTTTTAAGATAAGATTGACATTACAATACAAATGGGTAAGTGCCAATTTCTAATATGTCTGCATTAATTTCAAAGTCCCTCAACTAAATGAGTAACCCAGAAAACATCATAAAAGCAAGTCTTAAAAGGTGGACTTATATTTAAATTATGCTTTTGCTTAATGGATGTCTTTGGGGCAAAAGTTCAAATTACTTTCCCAGACAAAAAATAAAAACTATTTCCTAAAGCATGAGTCTAGAACTACTACTTTCTTCCTCCTTATAGTCTTTCAAATGAATGTAATTCATTTCACTTAAGTAAATTATTCCTGAATGCCTAATATATATAATGCATTATGTTTGATGGACATGCAGTAGGGATAAGATTAAAAACTAAAATGTATTTCCGTTATAAAAATCTAAAATGGAAAAATTTTGACAAAGAACAGCTTATGATGTGCTGAGGAGAGATACTGAGGAAGCAGGCTTAATCCTGGCTGCATGTTGGGATCACATGGGAACTGTAAAAAATACTGACATCCATCTCTACGCCTTGACACTGAGTTAATAAGTTGTAGCAGGTAGGACATCTGGAGTTTTAACATCTTCCTTGGCACATTAAAAATGCAACCAAGATGAGAATCAACATTTTATCAAATGGTTGATATCTGAGATTAAAACTTGATGGATGTTAAACTTTGAGAAATAAAGATACCAGTGAAAGTAAAGAGCCATTTACATTAAAAGGAAAAATCAAAGACGCAAGATACAGCAGGTAAATGAGAGATAAAATGAAGCTCTGTGAACCAAACAATATTTTGAAGTGCTGAATAGAACAGGCAATATATAACTAAAAATAATATTCAGGCTCAAATCCTGAATTTGACCTTTACTGGTTGTGTAAATGTATAGTATTCACCAGACCGATTTCATTAATTACCGCTTAATGGGAGTACCGATTTCATTAAAATGAAAACAACACGTATCTCTCAAGATACGTAAGTCATTAAGCAGTATTTCAGTAGTTAGGGTTTTTCAAAGCAGCAGAAGTAATATGAAATACATGGGGTTTTTAAAATAATGGTTTTGGCTTTCATGATTATGGAGACTGAAGAAACCTATGAGCTGCCAATTATTTGCAAGCTGGAGACCCAGAGAATTCAGGGGTGTTGCTCTGAGAACTAAAGTGATAATGGCATAAGACTTTGTGTAAAGATCAGTATTCTAGCTTAAGCAGTCAGGCAGAGAGAGTGGATTCTCCTTTACTCCGTTTTTATTTTATTTTATCAGCACATGTTCGTAGTACATGAAGTTTACATCCCTCTTAGGGAGTGAGTACATGTACATGACACAGCTCAATTCTTTTTAAATCCCTTTCCAATTTGCATCACCTCCCTCCCTCTATCCCTAAATCTACTCTCATCATTTTCATTCTTTCAGTTGTTATTATTATTATTACTATTATTATTACTACAGTATATGTTTATGAAATACAATATTTATGTTCATTGTGGATAGTTGGTATGTGAAGTGATGCATCTCAATCTTTTTGCTTCTTTTTTCTTCTGCTATCCCCTTGGTCTCATTCTCCTGGATACCTTCTCATTTGCAGAAGAACTACTTCCTTGGTTCCTTCTATCTTTTCTTTATTTTACCCTTTATCTGTATTTTGCCTTACTCAAATGAAAGATACCATCTAGAATATATAAAGAATTTTTTTAAAATTTAGACCCCCCCAAAACAAAGACCAACCAAGAAATGGACAAGTGAAATGAACAGAAGTTTTCAGCAAAAGTGCAAATGGGCAGCCAAAATCAAAAAATGTTAAACACCTCTGGTCATTATAGAAATGCAAATTAAAGCAATGCCAAGATTCCATAATACTACATCAAAAAGCATGAAAATCATCAAGAAATCAAATAACAAATGCTGGTGTGGTTGCAGTAAAAAGAACTTGTGTCTACCTTGCTTGTGAGAATATAAACTAGTATAACCAGTGTAGAAATAAGAAAGGAAATTTGTCAAAGAAATAAAATTAAAAATTACAATTAACCCAAATATTCCCCTTTTTATTTTTTAGATTTTCTTTGTCCTCTAGCTTCCCCTGACATAGATATGAAACTTGGTACTGTATAAATTTGTAAACTACAGTCTCCCAGTTCTTCTCTAAGCTAAGTACCATTGGATTGTGAAAAATTCTGAATGAATATCTGGCTAAGGTAAAATTTTAGTGTTTAGGTAGATTAATTACTTCCTCTTTTATCATTTCTTCTAAATGACATGTTTCAAGCCGAAGAGATTTGGCCTAATATGAGGATATATTTTTCTCTGTATCATGAATATTTAGTTGAGCACTGTATTTTAAATGTAAGGATAACAGGTTAAATGTTCTAACATGAGTGTGGTTTGTTTTCTGCAGATACCATTTGTTCCTTTCAGAATTCTAGCCCAGGTGAAGACCGGTAGATATTTTTATGATGTTGTCTGATTCTCCTAAGCCAACCTATTTCAGTAGAGATTCTAATAATTAAGAGTCCAGGACACAACACTGAAGGGTGGAAAGAAAAAAGCTTTTATGTATTTCATATCATTTTTTTCTAGTTTCATTTCCACTCCTTGGGTATTTTCATGAATGTTTGTAACACACAATATTCCATATGTGTAATGTACTACTGAATAAAATAGATACCCTAAGATACAGGTTTAATCTTCTATTTCCTTTCCAAGTGACATTGGTGTATGCTAAAAATAAATAAATAAATGGTAGTTTTGGATTTGGTCCAGTTCTTTGGGATTTATGATTATGTTATTGCTGAGTGACTTGCTCTGGATAGGCTTTCTGTAACTGAAGAGATTCAAATATGACTTTTTATGATGGTTTGGAGAGAATGAAAGAAAGTCTTTTAGCTTGCTCTGTGTGTATTTACTGAGGTTAGTAGAACTGGACCAAAAGATTTCCTTGCCAGAGACATACTTTTGAAATTGAAATGAAATCCTTACAACAGTAAAGATTTCTTTCTACTTAAATATTATTTTTTCACTCTGGGACCTGGACGAGAGCCAGAGATCCACTCAAAGTATAATAGAGTATAATAAGGAACTATTTACAGAGATATGGTTTAAAGGAACCAAAAGGGCTAGCAAAGTGCCCAGGGGCTAGCACACATAAATGTTGTTAAAAGTTATAGATTGAAAGCCACAAATAAAGGATGCAACTTTACAGAATCCAGTGACAGACACGGTGATGGAATTCAACTAGGCAAATGGAGCTATGAAGATATTTCAACAAAATAATGACCTAAAACATGAGAGAACAGGTATCTATGTTACTTGTTTCATTGCTGAGTCAAAATAGCCAACACCCAAAGTTAAATGAGAAAATATTTATTTAGCTCACAGTTTGTAGAGATTTCAGTCCATAATCAGCTGGCTCCAAGGCAATGTGGCATGGTTGACAAGTATGACAAAGGAGAAATTTCTGCTCACCAATTTGTGCTGAGCAGAAGTTAGTAAAGCGACAAGGTCAACAAGCAACATTAGTAGCTTCTTCCTGCCTATTTATATTCTATCTAGGCTATCAGGATTATAGTGATGCCAACCAATCAGTGGACTGATATAATAATCACACTTTCTTAATCCTGGAATAAGAAATTTTAGATTCAGCCACCTCTGAAATAGCCCCTAACTATGATAGCAAGAGGCTTTAGGGGAATGTCTAGACACAAGCCATAACAGTCTATCCCTGCATCCCCAAAGATTTAAGCATATTCCTTTATGAAAAAGGCATTTAGTCCTTCTCTAAGAGTTTGAGCATTTTTGAAAAATTCAAGTCTAAGGTGTCCTCTGTGATTTAAGGCAAACTCTTAGATGAGAACCCCTGTACAAATAAAAAGACAGTTAAACATTGCCAACATTTCAATGGCACAAGATAGACATTTCTGTTCCAAAAGATACAAAAATAGGTATTATGATTTATGTCTAAATGTTCCCACACACACAAAGCCTCATGCACTTTAAATGGGACTTGTCAGAGGCAGCTGGATCAAGAGTTTGTGATTGATTCCTAGTGCAATGCCAGGATTAAGGGTGCCAGGAATCAGAGTGAGTGGTTGCTAGTTAAGTACACTGATTGGATTGGCACTGCCTTAGTCACAGCAGTCTGGATAAGATAAAAACAGCAGAAAAAGTCTTGTTACCACCTCCTCTCTACCTTTTTTTTCTCTTGTTACTTTTCTGTGTTCTGCCTCCATGAACTGTTGTCCTTCTGCCATATGCCACCCTGCCTTGGAGCCAGATGATATGAACTGAAAGCTCGATGAATTGTGAGCTGAATACTTTCTTTCTTTAATTTTGGGTGTCAGCTATTTTGTCTCAGCCATGACAGAAAAGTAATTAAGACAGAAGGATAGGATGGAAAGGCAACAAAGCAAGACCAAAGTCCAGGAGGGCAAATATTAAATGTAACATTACGCCCAGTATTTGAATCAATCTATGGTAAGATATAAACTGAAAAGGACTTGCATGGTTCACCTCTATGGATCTTCTGGTCCTTCAGCTCTTATGCCTGCTCTTTTTGGCTAGTTCTGATCCATCCTTGCAGCTTTCCTTAAATAATCTACATTCCTGGTGTTTCCAAAATTCTGGGGTCTCAACTTCACATTTGGGCTCAGACATACTGCACTGTCTGGGTCACATTTCCTGGTCTTCCAGGATTTCTTCTGAAATATGGGTGGAAGCCTTCTTGACTCCACAACTCTTGCATTCTACATTCACTGAAACCAACATGTAGTGGAGGATGCCATGGTCTCTTACCATCTGGAGAAGTAGTTAGGCTGTTGGGGTGGAGTACCTGGATTGCTAAACTCTCTGAACCCAATCCCAAGGAACAAATTCTCCAGTCCAATGCCATTCTGGAACATGGTGCTCTGGGACTTTTAAAAGCAAAATCTTTCACTTTTGCAATTCTGAGGCTGCAAAAGATGGAGTTATGATGGTTCTTATGATGTACTAAGGACATCTTTTCTCTTGTCTTTTTTGGAATACTTGAGTTTTTCTTTCTAGTTTTCTCAGCAATGAATTTCTCTTCTGTTGCATCTTTTCAGGCTGCATCTTTACTGAAGTTTCCTTCCTGGTCAAACTTACAATGCTTTAAATCATTCTGCTGGACTCTTTGCTCCTGATTATCAATGTAATTTGGCTAAAAGCCCCCAAGACTAGCCATGCCACTACCTCAACATTAGACTGCCTTGAAATTTCTTCTCTAAGATTAGTCTGCTGCCCTCAGTCTCAGGAAAATACTCTAGACATGAGAAAAATGAAGATAAACTTTCTACTAAGTCTTTAAAAGATAGTCAAGAGTTGAACAACCCGTGTAGGCTTTCTTCCCAGAAGAAACCTCCTAAAACTGGTCTCTATCAACAGCTTTTCTATCAGTATTCTGGTCTTCTGACTTCTGAGCAGAATCTCCCACTGTGTAAGCCTGACACATTCCTGCTGTATTTTTCCTGCTAGAAACTCTTAACATTTCCTTTTTCCTGTCCCCCAATCCACCTCCATAAGCTCCTAAACCACATGTCAGGTACAGGCACAGTAAGGCTCCACTATTAGTGCCAAATTCTATCTTAGCTACATTTTTCATTGCTGAGTCAAAATACTCAAACCCAAAGTTACAAAAGGAAAGGTTTATTTAGCTACAGTTTGTAAAAATTTCAGCTCACAATTGGCTGGCTTCAAGCCAATGTTGCATGACAAATAGGTACATATAGAGGAACAGTTCATGGTGAGCAGAAGGTAGCAAACAGCAGGGGTCCAACAAGCAACATTAGAAACTTCTTCTTTGTCCATTTTATATTCTATCTAGGCTACTAATGTTAGGAAAGTGCTAAACCAATCGGTAGACTAATTTAGTAGCTACACAGGCTTAATTCTATTGCCACACACTCTAGATCCATTCACCTCTGAAAAATCCACCACCTATGACTACATGAGGATTGGGAGACATCTAGACATAAGCCATAACAACAGAGAAGAGATAAAGGGTAGAGAAATACACTGATACAAGTCACCCTTCAAATTCTTACTCTTAATTTTCATTGTCTGCACTCAATAAGAAATTCCTCAATGCAAACTTGCAATGTCCCAATTTTATTGACACTATAGTTAATTCATGCTAAAAGCTAAGGAATATCAAGTAGATTCTTTGCCTATCTTTGAAAATATTTCTTCCATTTATCCATTTCTATGTATATTATTGTTTCTGAAATTAAAATGGAAGATTTAAAAAATAATAATGTGATACACTTTCCTTCAGTCGATTGGGAGACTAAGAAAAGCAGAACATTATATTTATATTGAGGGTCCTGAGAAAGAAATCTTTGAGGCAGTAACTTATCAATGGGAAAAACAAAATCAAGCAAAAGAAAAAAGGAAGAGAGGATAACCAAGAGGGCAGATAGGCTGGACTCTTATTTTACACTGGTTCCTGAAAGTGAGGGTATTAGACTCAGCCATCTCTGTGATTCCTCAACAGCAGAGCCCTGCATACATCAACCCTCAGTGCTTAAGACTCAAATATCAGCAAAGGGCCCTGCTTACATTTTACATTGTTTTTTATCTTCCCATTTAAAAAATTTGTATCTTGGAATGTTCAGAAGTAAACCTTCTCTTCCTGTGTTGATACCTTCAAATAAACATTTACTCCCTGAACAGATGAAATCCATAAGCCATCTTTACCCAGTTATCCACTGATCTGTATTTAAGGAAATATTACCTTCAATCAATGGTAAATTCAGGTCAATTTTTATGTACTATTGTTTCTGTTCTTTTCCACTGTATTCTTTTGGTTTATTAATTTTTAATGGAAAAAAATTCAGAATTATATTTCACCAAGTTGATTTTATGTTTCTTTGTATAATACATCATATGCCAATAAAGAGTTTACTTATTAATTTCAATCAAAAAATCATACTTTTAATTTGAGCAGAAATGTTTTAAAAATTTCAGTGTACTCTTTGATAGAAAAATCCATAGCTCAAGAGCCCTTGGATGTTTATTCACTAGTATCTATTAACTAGACAAAAACCAAAATCACAATATTGCCTTTCCCACTGAAATTGAATCATAGTCACAAACATTAATAAAATTGGAGCATTTCTGGACTTTTAGTGTCACTAGAAGTTTTATTTAAAACTAAATCTGATGTTCATATGAAAGAGCTGCCAGTACTTAACTATTTCACCTGGCAGTGATAAGGACTTTGAACAAACCTAAATATGTCAGAGAAAATTATCTGCTTCTCTTTAAAAACTTGGCTGATTTCTCTAAAGTGAGATTTATCTGCATCTTCCTGGAGTAAAAAGCATGGTTGATGGGAGAGTATTAATATTCTACAAGCTGCACTTACAGACTTCCTCAAGCACATTGTGATGATTTCAAGAAAATAATTTTTTCTTTGAATCATAGATCAATCATTTTATAAAACTAGTCCACATTGCCACCTAAAAAAATATCACAAAGTAAGACCCCAGTCTGTTGTAGCAATTTCTGAGATTTCAGATGAGGGCAAGTTTTATGTACAGGCTGTTTTTCTGGGCTATCTATGGTGGCATGTCCCAAGCCACCCCTCCAGGACATACCCTTTAGGTGTGCTGGTTTAGTAACATGGTGGGTGTCTTTGTTACTTTTCACTAGTCGCTGAGACAAAATACCTGATGCCCAAAATTGGGAAAGGAAAGGTTTATTTCTTACAGCTTTTTGGAGGTTTCAGTCCATACTCAGTTGGCTCCAAGGCAGGGTGGTGTGGTGGGGCCACAGTTCATGGCGGCTGCAAAACAGCAAGCGGAAACCGGCAAGAAGAAGGACACACCTTCTTCCTGCCATTACATCACATCCTGGCTCCACCCCCTAGGACTGTGTAGCACTGACACCACCAATCCAAGCTCTAGACAATGAACCAATCACAAATGCACAATGCAAATACATGAGGCCTGGGGGCCACTGACATAAACCATGACAGTGGGATAGTATAAACTACAAAAGTGTCACTTACTTTAAATTCACACATACATCTTTCTGTCAAAGTAATTTTTTCTTTAGTAGAAGTTGTTTGTTTTTTATGGTCTGAACTAAACAGATTAAGATAAAACATACCTTCATCTCTCATTGATCCACCAATTCTAAAGTTTAATTGAATGAAACACTTTGTATATGACATGTGTGGTTTGCCACTTTTCAAGAAATTCAAACAAAGGCAAAATATAATGAGTATCACTTATACCACCACCAATAATCATCTTAAAAATAGAGAGGTAATTTTTTTCCCCAACAAAGACACACTCCATTATGTGTCTCAGTACCTTAACTCTTCCACTTTGAAGTATTAAAGACCACTTTGCTATAGATTCTGCCTGATCATCCTGTCCTCAGGCAAATATGAGACACTACCCACCCCTGAAATGCCCAATACAACCTGACCCTCTGCTTGGCTGACCTGTCAGGTGCTACTGGCAGGTGTTAGCTCATGAGCTGTGGAACATAAAGAAAAATCAGAGTATTCGTGTTCTGAGCAAATAGTGTAGTTTCAACAGGTCCTGAACACAGAACTACTTTCACAAGACAGGAACATCTTAAAATTGGACAATGTTTAGTGTATATTCCACACTCCCCCATCAGAAATAGATTGTCATCTGTGTGTGTGTGTGTGTGTGTGTGTGTGTGTGTGTGTGTGTGTTTTACTGGGAATTAGACCCACGGACCTCACACAGAATTATATCTTCAGTCCACTTGTATTTTTACTTTTCTTATTTTGAGGCATATTCTTGTTAACTCACTGAGTTTCCCAGGCTGGGGTTCAACTTGCAACCCTCTTGCTTCAGCTTCCAGAGTGCTGGAATTCCAGGTATTCATCATCAGGCCTACCAGATCTTCATATTTTGTTTTATGTACTCCAAAGGTGAAAGACAATTGAGATATTTATTCATAAATTATTTATAGTATTTATTTACAGATAAATCACATGCTTCTTATTTTTCCTATATATAATACATTTTTCTAATCACAGTTTGACTTTATTATTATTAGTGAAAATGACTTTCAAACTTTTATAAAATTAAATCTATTCCTCTTTTCCCTTTTAGTCTGCTGAGCTTTCTGTCTATGCTATCCCTAAAGAAATTAAAAAATCTGCTTCAGCATTTCCTGTTTCATCTCTTCCTGTTTGTTACTAAAGTGTGAACATAGCCATCAGCATAGAACCAATCATTCTAGGCTATCAGCACCTAATAGTGTCCACTGTTGTACTTGGAAATCACAAATATATGTGAATGGGAAATTTAAATGCTTTTCTTACATATGCAAGCAATAAATGAACAAATTATTAAGATAAAGAAGACAAGATCAGTCATTGATAGATAATGATGGCTTGCTGTCCACATACTCTCAGGTTCTCTGAGTTCAACATGAAAAACAGGATTACAGTGAGACAGCTTAAATTAAGGTTGTGGAGGGGGTAGTCATGCAATGGAAAATACTATTTTCTCTACCTAAAATCAATAAACTTATAATTCTTAAACCCCTAGAAAATGAAAACTCCATAAAATATAAGGTTCAGTGCCAATCTGTGAACCTTTACATGAAAGGACGTAATCATAGAGGGAATGAAGAAGGAAATGAGGGAACAAAGAAAGAGGGAGAAAGGCAGGGAGAGAGGAAAGGAAGGAAGAAAGAAGGAAAGAAATATTTCAAAACGTTATCAAGACTTCCATTAGTTTAGGTAAGATTAGCTCTACTGCAATGCTATTGCATTAGAAACAATGCATACTATTTGATAATAATTATATTTTCTGTTATTGTAATTATTGGTTTGAGAGTAAAAGCCCACATTGTAAGGAACTGTGCATATCCACTTTTCTTTTGAAATCAAAGGTTGGTCTAGCTGGCTCAGAATTAGCCTGAATGACTACAGTTCAAGTTGTTATATGCTGTGTCTTGAAAGGATTGATGAGTGTAAATCAGTGTGACTTGCATTAGTTCTTCTAGCATTATTTCTTAAATACTTGACTGAAGTAGTTGCTAAATTACAGAAATTTTCCATTTTTATCATGAATATTGAAGGCAGTAGCCTTGAATGCTTACAAATAGTAGGGATGATACAATTAGCAAAGGGCAGACGTCATTGTTCTGGTAATAACATAGTTCTGAATCCTTTGCTAAGGGTTTAAGATAAATCCTACTATGGTGGCATAACCTAAAGTGCAGTGATTTAAACAGTGTAAAAGAATGAAGTTGGTGCACTTTATAGCAAATTATTTTGAAAATAGAGCAAAAGAATGCAAGAGGGAATGGGTGCCTCCTGGAAGTGTGGTACATTGAGGAAGTTGTTCCTTTCAAATCAGCAGGTAGAGAGAAGCCAACTAGCCCTTCCTGAGGCCTAGCACAAGCCATGCAAATCCCAGGAGGAGAATAAAGCCAAATCCTCCCTTCCCATAAGTCAGTAGAAGGCATTCTTAGCCTAAGAGGAGTAACAAGAAGAACAAGCAGCCAACTCCCCCTTCTTGTGGGCTGACCTGTGTGTGTGCTGGGAGACCAGAAACTCCCTCCCCTGACTTCCCACCCCAACTGGAAGCATCTGGCTGATTTAGAGGACAGATTGAGTTCATGGCATCTGAGGTACCAAAATAACTTAGTGCCTGTTATTTGGTTGACTTTGCAGGCTTGAGGCTGGTGGTCTGTGCATCTAATTGAGAGGATAAAAGTGTGCAGTGCAGAAAATATGGGGGATTTCCTTTTTTTTTAAATCCAATATTATTCTCACTGTTTTGTTTTATTCTGTTTTGTTTTGTTTTGTTTTGTTTTATTCAGTGTTCTGCTTGGTTTCATTCTGTTTTGTTTTGTTTGACTTTGTTTTGTCTGATGGTATGGGTGACAATTTTGAAAGATAACAAGAGGCATTATGTTAGCCATTGTCAATTTCCTGTTGTACTGTTTTGAAGTCTTTTATCACTCTCACTGTTTTGTTTTTTGGTTGGCTTTATTTTATTTTTTTAGTTTTATTCTCTTTAAAATATGCTTTCATTCTTTTGTTTTTATTGATTTTATTCTGTTTAGTTTTGTTTGATTTTATTAAGTCTAATGAAATGGACAGTTGTTTTGAAGAAAACAAGAGATATTATGGTCACCAGTGTTAATTTCCTATTATTTTGTTTTGAAACCCTGTATCACTTAAATTGTTCTGTTCAGATTGGCTTTATTCTGTTTTATTTTGTTTGATTTTATTCTCTTTAAAATAAAAATTTAAAAATAAAAGACAAAGCAGCAGACAGAAGTGACTCACTGTGGTTTTTGAAGGGCATTTCTACCTGGAAAGAGTCCTTGGCCCAGGTGATTTGGAATGAGGCCACTGGGGAGAAACAGAATGAAGGCCTATGTGAAGACATCTCTACCTGATACAGTCAGCACAGGGAAGCTGAATGATCCACTCCTTTCCCTTCATTCAGCTGTGGGCATGACACTGTTCTTGTGACTATTCATGTTAGAGTTTAGGAGGTCGTGATGCATGAAGTGGCAGGTGATTCTGATACCTGTGAGAGAAAAAATGAGAGGCACCTGGAATCAAGGTGTCTGAACTTTTAAAGTCTGAATTATGTGAAGACTCCTTGAGGTTCCTCCTCCTGGGTTCTTTTTCTTTCCACTTGTTCCTGTTACTCTTCAGCATGTTCCTACTACTGTTTGGTAATCTTCAATAAATTCAGTTACTTACTACTTACTGCAAGATGCATGCTTAGGAATTCTTTCCTCCTCATGCACAGAATGTACAATAATCTGGATTATTTTGGCCCATTCAACTCTGGATTTTCTGTCCTGAACTCTTTTGGTTGACTGCATTTCACCAGAGTATGTCTGATCATATTAGCCTTATTTATGCAGCAATTATTTTTGATGTCAGTGGCATTTGAACCCAAGACCTTCACACTGTGTTATACCTTCAGCTCATTTTATTTATTGATTTGTTTTAAATTTTGAGACAGAGTCTCAGTAAGTCACCAAGTTGTATAAGCTGAGATGGAATTTCCCTTTCTTTTGCCTCAGATTCTCAAAGTGCTGGGATTACAGATATGTGCCACTGCACTCTGTTTATGCAATGTTTCAACACTCACTCAAAGGTTAAAGTTAAGTCTTATCTCCTTTCCAATTATTAGAGATAACATCTGTGCTGCATTTATAGAAGAAATAGAGCAAATTGAGGTCAAATATTGTTAATGCTGCGGGCATGTATACCACATACTGAACAGACCAAAAAAACCAGTCACCTTGACTATTTTACTTAATTGATGATCATATTCTAATTGGCTATATGTAAAAAGTTATACAGAGGCTCTTTAAATCTCCAATGGTCTTCTGGGAAGTAGGAATGAATTGAATGTGAATTATACTCATTTATGAGGAACTGCAGAGTACAAAGCACTGACCTTTGTCATTAAGAGTGAATACTCTTTTCCTGTTCTCTTAAAGCTATCAGAACATTGTAAGATAAAATAGAACACTCATTTCTTAATCTTGCCAAAGTTCTGGAGGTAATTGACTCACCACAGGCCACTTTGACATTTTCAATTCACCTGTTTACCTAAGAGGGTTCTTGTTCCATGCATCGTTAATCATTGCTCAGAATTTGCTGTTATCTTGACCTCCAAAGTGGAAGATTTAAATCACTGTCTTATTACATACATTCACCAAACATCTATACAGTTCCTAAAATATTACTGGCAATGTATTCCACAATAGTAAACAAAAAATATTCTATGCCATTAGACAACTAGCATAATTGTGAAAATATTTTTAAAAGTATTTGTCTTATTTTTATCCTATTTTTCAATGAATAAAAAAGTTATTATGTACATTTCTAAGTCATGTTAATTATTATACTTATCAGAATTAGCATTGGGTACATTTTTGAGAGACATTGAAATTTTCCATTCTCATTAAGGGGGCTAGAACTCAAAGCTTCAATCTTGCTTAAAAAAATTATTTTGACACAGTGTCTTTGTTGAGCTGTCCAGTATGTCCTCAAACTTAACTATATCCCTGCCCCTGTCTCCCAAATTGCTGAGATTACAGACTTGTGCCCCACACCCTGCTATTTTGGAGCTCTTCACTGAATTTTCTTAATCCCTAACTAAGATTTATTTGGTTACTCTAATATATAAAGTCTATTCTTTTGCTATTGTTGCTATATCACAACTTTTGAAGCCCTTCTTTTAAAAATACACATCTAATTAGCTTTGATAGGAAATAACTGGAGTTTCCACATGGAATAACATGGAATAATCATTTTTGGAGTGGTTAACAAATTATTTAATTATAGGAAGATTGAATTTGTTGTAATGAATAAAGAATGGAGATTAGAAAAAGAATTTTGTGGCTAGTTTTTTTATCTGTTTCTTCTATCAGTAAAAATAGATACATATTGGGCAAGGATGTGATATAAAGCTACACTGAAGAGGTATTTCTTGGATAGTAAAAGAAACAAAGTTTTTCACTAAAAGTCTTTTTAAAATGAAGCTGTCACTTGCAGAAATACCACTACTTCAATAGTCATACAGACTGGTATGGCTCACAGTGGTGTTTCAGCAGGCATTAAAGACAATATTTTTAGTCACACTTTCTAATGGCTTAATCATCATTTTGTCATCATGACCAGACACCTAATACACACACCTTGAAGGTGGAAAGGTTTGTTTAGGCTCACAGTTTCAGAAGTTTCAGATCATAGTTGGCTGGGTCTAAGGCAACAGAATCATAGCAGAAGTGCATTGCAGAAAGAAAAAGAAAAAGAAAAAGAAAGAAAAAAAAGGAAAGAAAGAAAGAAAGAAAGAAAGAAAGAACTGTTCATCTTTTGACACCTGCATACATAAGCCATGCAAGGAATTTAAATGATTTTAGAAACTCTATTGTCTAACAACTATGCTTTGTTTAGTTTTCTTTTACATCAACTATACAATTGTAGTTTTGATTTTGTATTTTGCCCCTGAAGTCAAATTTAGTACTGAGACAGTGAAAGATTTTATGTAGCTTTTGCTTTTGATTCATCTCATATTTTCTATAATTGAGCTATGTAACTCATACTGTACTGTCTCTATTTAAATGTAGTGTTTGTGTCTAAAGTGTAGTCAGCACTTTTGAGAGTATTCTGAAGGCATGCTTAATATTATACATTCCATATATATATGGTACATGAAATTTACTATGTCCTATGCAATTATTAAATTACCTGATTAATGATACTTTTAGATTATTTTAATTCTTCTTTAAATTAAGTCTTCATGATTAGTTTAGAATAAAAAATGTGTATAAAAGCCTCCATTATTTATGTCTTCTTAATTTCCTTTGATTTATAACAATTTTCATGTAATATATTTTAATGCTGTACTATTCAGCACACAAAGGTTTGTGACATTCACATTATAATTGTAGATTTTACATTTTACCATAAAAGGTGACCTTCTTTATCCTATTTAGTTCATTTTACCTTGGATTCTACTTTGTCTCTTGAGAATATTATGCCGGCTTAATATTTTTTGTGTATGAAAGTGTATCTTCATTCTTATTTTTGTTTTGAACATTTCTATGGTTCTTTGGATTTAACTTTTTTGTTGGCTTCCTTTTAGATTATTTTGTCTAGAAATAATCTAAAGATTTGAGATTTTTTTCTGTTTCTAATTGAGTATTTAATTATTTTCAACTATAAAATCCTTACTTGTTAGCTTTCAAGTCAAATTTTATATAGCTTTGAATTGTCATCTAGTTTGAGAACAGAGTCATTTTGCCAATACTATTTTCATTTGTCCATAACAACTTTTCACCTTATGTAATTTACTGTGAATGTGACTTGAGACAAATGATACCATGAAAAGCTTAGGCTGTTTAAGAAGATCACAAGTTCATAGGTGTAAGTAGCGATTTCAAGGTGTTAACTAGGGATTTAAAAGTCCTGTCTTCTGTCAGTGATATCTAAACAGTGTGGCACATAGTGATTAGCATTTTTTTGTTAAAATTACTTGTGTGCATCCAGGATCAAGTGCAAGGAACTATAGAAGTGATGTCTAAAGACTATTTATTGCATGAGGATCATCATTTTAGCTAGTATGTTTTATTTGGAAGTATCAACAATACACAAATGTGATGATAAACTGAAAGCATTAGAAGTTGTCTGCCTATCAGCCTGATCTGTATCATACCTCTGTCTTAGAAATAATAAACAGAAAGCCCTTCATGAGCACAGACACTGAGCAATCCTAGGCTAGATGTTTGTAGGCGTGTGCCACACACACAGATGCACGTACACACACACACACACACACACACACACACACACACAAGCAAGGCATTTCTCTTGATCTTAAACATTCACATTGAGCAGAAGATTTTACATAAAGTATCCCACAGAAAGATATCAATAAATTAGTATCAATAGCAAAGAAATAAGAAAGTAATCAGGAAATTTCTTGGATGAACAAGAACAATCTATCCCTTATAAGAGACCAAGTAAAGATTTGAAGAAAGAAATCTGTCTGTGTCATTTTCATTAGAAGGGACACATTACCTGTGCATTTTTCTGACACATGTAGTGAGGTATTGACTATCCTTATATGAAAATATACCACAATAAAAATACCCTACAAAAGAAGAAAAAAACCCTGTTCTTTCTTTGAATGTCTGGTCATGACTTTTCTCAGCATCCCCTAAAATTTGGCAGATCACCTATTATGGGTTGAGTATTTATTTTACCTTTAATTACAAATAAGAAGTAGCCATGTACCAACTTGCATTTCCACTCACATTTGTTTAGGACCTCATGATCCCAGTATGAAGAGTCTTTTCCTAGGATTAATTATTTCCTTACACATACTCCTTCATTCCTCCATTTAAGAACTTGCCTTAGGAGAGAAGGAAAACCTGGTATCAGCCAGCTTCAGATCCTCTCACTATTGCAAATTTTTAGATTTAAACACCATGTGTACTATTTTAAAATTTCAAAAGTCTCATCTCCCACTATTTAGGAACAAGAGCTTCCAGTGGGAGAAAACGTTGTAGAGATCAACTTCTTACACATGTTCCTTTATTCACCAATTAAAGATTTTCTCTAGAGAAAAGAAAACTATGTGTAGTAAAGGAAAAAGTCAAAATTTCATTATTTGCAGTTGACATCATTAAAAAATATTCTCCCAAAGACTGCTAAAACTGATTTTAAAACTTCAGCAGTTTTGTAATAAGGTACAAGCTCAACATATGAAAATTAACTGTACTCCTGTACACTAATGATGAATTAACAGAGAAAGAAATTAAGAAAACAATACTATATACAGTATCTTTAAGTAAAATTATATAATTAAAAATTCAACTAAAGTTGGAAGCGAAAGATATAGTGAAAACTACAATATACTGAAAAAGGAAATTGAGGAGGACAGCAGAAAATGAAAAAAAATTCATCCCTATGCCTGAATGGGTAGACCAATTTTGTCAAAATGTCCATACAGCAAAATGGATACATAATCTCAATGCAATGTTGATCAAAGTATCAACAATTTTCTACACAGAAATGGAAAATAACTATTGTATGGAACCAGAGAGACCAAAAATTGCAAAAGCAACACTGAGCAATAAAAATCAAGCAGGAACCATAGTAATCCCAGACTTTAAGGTATATTATAAAACTACAATGGTAAAAACAGTATACCACTGGGACAAAACATACATGTGGATCAATGGGGCAGACCAGTGAACTCGGAAACAATCCCAGCTTCATTCAACTGTTTGCTCTTTGACAAAGGGAGTAAAAGCATACACTAGAGGAAAGATAGTACCCTTGAAGTACTATGGGGAAAACTGGTTACACACATGGGGAAGACTGAAACTAGACTTGTAAATATCACCATGCACCCAAATAAAATAAAAATGGAAGGCCTGAGCTGCCTCAGACTGCAGTCGCTGGGCCTGCCTTTCCACCGAGAACATCAGGTAAGCCCACCCTTCAACTAAAAACATCACTGAAGCCCTCCCTTCCACCCAGAACACCATGGAAGTGTGCTGCAAGCCTGGGCTGCCTGGGAATGCCACTGCTGGACCTGCTCTTCCACCAGGAATATCAGGTAAGTATGCTGCAGGCCTGAACTGCCTGCGACTGCTGCCACTGAGCCTGCCCTTCCATCGGAAATGTTGGGGAAGTCCACCCTTCCACCAGAACATTGTGGAAGCTGGCCCTTTCTTCAGGAACATTGAAGAAGCCCACCACAGGCCTGAGCTGCCTGGGACCCGCTGCTGCTGGCTCCTCACTTCCACTGGGAACATTGGAACCTTAGACTACAATGGACTACCATGCTGACTGGATGAGAGACTCAGGAACCCCTCATCCAAACAGAAGGCCTCAGCAGGCTGCTGTGGTGAGTTTTCCCCCTAAAATAGAGGTCTGCAGTGGGTAAATAGGAGCAAAACTAAAACTCTCTACAATTGTAAAACCTTGGCAAACCTGGCAAGAGAGTGAGTAACCCTTTCCCCCACACAGAAAACATCAGACAGGTTGAGGAATGCACCAATAATGTCCTCCTCAACTTAGAGAAAATTAAAAGAATCTATGAAACTCCCAGTGACACAATAGGGCCTCAGCTGACACAAACACTATAGCCAAGGAGACCTGGTGACCTGCAACAACTGGAAGATATAACAACAGCAGGAGTTAAGAGTTGCCCTACAGCAATAGTTCTAGGCTAGTTAGCTCAGAAAGAATATAGGACTCATCCAACAGGCATGGTAGGAGGAATTCAGGAGACTGGATCTACTCTTCATTGTAATTTGACAAACATCAACCACACAGTAGGACCCTAAAATACACACTACAGAAAGTTGTGACTGTTGGGATACAAACACCAGATATTTATCCAAATGGTGAAAATGACTAAACAAAAAGGCAAAATGTAATCCCAAACATCTAGTCCATCAGGAGCAAGTTCAGGCAATAATGAAATAGAGGACCTTAAAATACACCAGAAATCTATGAAAAGATAGCAAATGAAGTAAAGAAACAAATCCATGAGGCTATAGAGGAACTCAAATTAGAAATAATGTCTTATGTAAAGACAAAAGTAACAATCTTAGTAAATGACCTGCTCAACATAGCTAGAGAAGAAATAGATAAAAAAATATAGGCACATGGGAAATTGATTGAAACTTTGAACAATGTAGAAAACATGAAGAATCGAGGAAACAAATTCAAAGAGATATTCAAGATATTCAAGAGATATTCAAGATACAAATAATTGTATTGAAAACATGCAAAACTGTTCAAATGAAGCTGAGGATAGAATTTCAGACCTTGAGGACAGGATTGCAGATAGCGATCATGAAAGAGTTGAACTTATAAAAACAACAAAGCAGCATGAAATGACAATCCAGCAGCTTCAAGATGATGCCAGGAGAAACAATGTTAGATTAATAGGCATCAGTAAGGAGTCAGGAGACAATGCAAATGATATGACTAAGCTGTTCACAGAAGTAATGGCAGAAAATTTCCCAAACATGAGGAAAAAATCTGATATACAAATGAGTGAGGCATATAGAATGCCAAACAGTCATAACTAACATAAATCTACACTCAGACATATAATAATTAAGATCTTAGACATACAGCATAAAAACAGAATACTAAAAGCTATTAGAGAAAGACACAACTCACTTATCAAAGAAAGCCTATTAGAATCACAGCAGACTTCTCAGCACAAAGCTTCAGGTTAAGATGAGTTTGGAGTGAAGTATTTCAAGTCTTAAAAGAAAACAATTTTCAACTCAGACTGATGTACCCAGCAAAACTGTCTTTCAAATTTAATGGAGAAACAAGATACTTCCATGACAAAGAACAACTAAAGAAATTCATATCCACCAAACCAACCTTAGAAGGAGTGCTGAAAGACATCCTAGATAGAGATAAAAATGACCACAATCTCCAGAACAACAGAAAGAAACCACCAGGCTGAATAAGAAATTAAACAAGGGAGAAAAGCTGGAAATTAACAATATGTACACAATATGGCAAAGTCAAGCCAGCATATATAAGTGATATCCATAAATTTAAATGGGCTCAATTCACCTATCAAAAGAAACAGGTTGACAGAATGGATCAAAAAACAGGATCCCACAACATGCTGTATACAAGCAACACATCTGACTCAAAAAGAAACTCATAGGTTAAAAGTCAAAGGATGGCAAACAGTATTCCATGCAATAGGAACCCAGAAAAAAGCAGGAGTAGTTATTCTGTTTGCAGGCAAAGTGAACTTCAAACCTAAAAGAATTAAAAGAGATAAAGAAGGCCACTACGTACTTATTAGTGGAAAACTACAAGAGGGATAACTAACAATTATAAATATATATGAACCAAATACAGCAGCACCCAACTATATAAAACAAATACTAATGGACATGAGAAACCAATACAGAACACAACTATAATAGGAGACCTTGACACCCCACTGTCACAGAGATAGGTCAACTAGACAAACAGTCAGCAAAGAAATAACAGAACTGAATCATACCTGTGAGTAAATGGACTTAATGGATGTTTACAGAGTGTTCCACACAACCACATCAGAATATATGTTCTTCTCAGCTGAACATGGGTCATTCTCCAAAATAGACCATATGTTAACCCATTATGCATTCTTAACTAAATGTAAAGGGAACAAAATTATCCCATGCATAATATCTGACCATAGCACACTAAAATTGGAAAACCATGGCAAAAAAACCTGTAAAACCTGCATAAATACATGGAAATTTTTTAAAAACCTTCTGAATAACCAGTGGGTTACAGATGAAATTAAAGAGGAAATAAAACAATACCTACAATACAATGAAAATGCAGATACAACATACTGTAACCTATGGGATGCAATGAAAGCAGTCCTAAGAGGGAAATAAAAGCAATAAATACTCACATCAAGAAAATGGAGCAAACACAAGTAAACAACATAATGCTACATCTCAAGCTTCTAGAAAAGAAAGAGCAAGTCAAACCCAAAGCTCATAGAACAGAGGAAATTGTAAACATTAGAGCAGAAATTAATACAATTGAAACTAAAAAATGCAAAGAATTAATGAATCAAAAAGCTGTTTTTTTGAGAGAATAAACAAAATTAATAAACCCCTAGCCAACCTTATCAAGAAAAAGAAAGAAAAAACTCAATCCATGCAATAAGGACTGAAAAGAAGGAAATTACTACAGATCCCATGGAAATTCAAAAGATCATGAACACCTACTTTGAAAACCTCTACTCACATAGGGTGCAAAACACAAAGGAAATAGACAGACTTTTAGGAACATATGAACTAACAAAGCTCAACCAAGAAAACATAGCAATTTTGAATAACCCAATATCAGCTACTAAAATTGAAATGTAATTACCAACAAAGAAAAGCCCAAGTCCTGATGGATTCACAGCTGAATTCTATAAAAAATTTAGAGAAAATTTAACGTCAGTACTCCTTAAACTCTTCAATGAAATTGAAAAAGAACTCATTCTTGGAGGCAAGTATCACTCTGATAAAAAACCAGAGAAATACTCAACCAAAAAATGAACTATAGACCAATCTTACTAATGAACATTGATGCAAAGACTCTCAATAAAATATTGGCAAATAGAATGCAGCAAATCATTCAGAATATTATACAACATTACCAAGTGGAATTTATTCCAGGAATGCAAGGATAGTTCAACATACGCAAATCAATTGGTGTAATAAACCACATCAGCAGAGCCAAAAATAAAAATCATGTGGTCATCTCATTAGATTCACAAAAAGATTTGGATAAAGCCCAACACCTTTTCATGATAAAAAAAAAAACCTACAGAAACTTAGAATAGAAGGTATGTACCTCAATCTCATAAAGGCCATCTATGACTAACCAACAGACAATGTTGTACTAAATGGACAAAAACCGAAAGCCTTCACTCTGAAATCAGGAATGAGACATGGTTGTCCACTATCACCACTCCTATTCAATATAGTTGTGGAAATACTAGCCAGAGCAATCAGACTAGAGGGAGAAATAAAAGTCATAAAAATAGGAGAAGAAGTTAAATTATCATTATTTGCAGATGACATGGTACTCTACATAGAAGACCCCAAAAACTCCATTAAAAGACTGCCAGAGGTAATAAAAAAAATTCAGCAGCATAGCTGGATACAAAGTCAACACTCAAAAATCAATAACATTCCTGTACACAAACAAAAAACTCATCAAGAGAGAAATTATGGAAATATCACCTTTCACAACAGCATCTAAAAAATGAAATACATAGGAATCAACCTAACCTAGAATGTAAAAGACCTATATGCTGAAAATTATACTACACTAAAAAAGGAGATTGAAGAGGATATTAGAAAATGGAAGGATATTCCCTGCTCTTGGGTAGAAAGAATCAACATTGTGAAAATGGTCATGCTCCTAAAACTGTTATGCAGATTTAACACAATCCCAATCAAAATACCATTGATGTAGTTCACAGATCTAGAGAAAACACTCCTAAAATTCATTTGGAAACAGAAGAAACCTAGAATAGCAAAGGTGATTCTGGGCAATAAAGGCAAGACAGGAGGTATCCCAATTTCTGACTTGAAACTATACTACAAAGCCACAGTCATAAAATCAGCATGGTACTGGCAGAGAAATAGACCTGAGGACCAATGGAACAGATTAGAAGATGCAAACACTACTACAAAGAAATTCAGCTACCTTATATTTGACAAAGAGGCTAAACACATTCACTGGAGAAAAGGTAGCCTCTTTAACAAATTGTATTGGAAAAATTGGCTTCCCACATGCTGAAGACTGAAAGTAGGCTTATGCCTATCACCATACACTAAAGTCAGAATGGATCAAGGATCTAAATATTAAAACAGAAACACTAAAACTACTGGAAGACAAAGTAGGTAAAAATCTTGGAGACACAGGGGTAGGGAGAAAATTCATGAATAAAACACAAACTGCATGGGAAATATTTCAAAGAATCAACACCTGGGATCTCATATTACTAAAAAGTTTTTATTTTCAGGTGTACTTCCCAGCTCAATCTGGACTGCAATGAAGACAGACAGAAAGCTCAGGGATTTTTCCTTTAGCATCCTAGTGCAAACCATAAGAACAACAAACTGATCAAGGTCTATCAATGGATGCTGCTAAAAAGTTTTTGTACTTCAAAAGAAACCACCAACAAAGTGAATATAAAACCCACAGAATTGGGAAAAAATTTCAGCCAACAATCCCTCAGTCAAAGAACTTATATCTAGAACATAGAAAAAGCTGAAAAACATCAAGCACCCCAAATTCAAAACCTACTCCAAAAATAGGAATCAGAGATGAACACACAGTTCTCAGATGAAGATATACAAATGGAAAATAAATACATGAATAAATGTTCACCATCACTGGTCATTTGAGAATTACAAATTAAAACAGCATTGAGATTTTATCTCACCCTGGAAAGAATAGATGCCATTAAGAAAACAACTGATAACAAATGTTGGCACAGCTGCAAGGAAAAACTTCTCCAATGTTGGTGTGAGTGTAGACTGGTGCAACCACTGTGGAGGTCAGTATGGAGATTCCTAAAAAAACCTAGGATTGGAAGTTCCATTCAATCCAGCTATTCCCAGAAAAATTGAAAAGGTCATGTCACAGTGATGTATGTGCACCCATGTTCATAGCAGCACAATTTGTGATAGCTAACTCTTGGAAAAAACCAAAATGCCCATCAACTGCAGAGTGGATGAAAAAAATGCGGTATTTTTATACAATGGAATACTACTCAGCTATAAAAAGGATGATGTAGAGGCCTTTATCGGTAAATGGAGGCAACTTGAGAATATCCTCATTAGTGAAATAAAGAAGACTCACATTAGTAAATACCACATTGTCTCTCTAGTGTAAAAAACAATAAGAATGGAAAGAATAATAGTATCCCAAAAAATGTAATAGATTTAAAGATATAATAGATATTGTAAAAGTGAGAGGGAAGGAAAGTTCTCTAAATGATATAATGGTATGTGTAGTGTATAAAACAGATTACCATATTACTGAATTTTTGTTAGAGCATTGAACAGAAGAGTTTGTACTGTCAATGTTTGACACTTTTTATGCTTTGACTCTGTAACTTTAATAACTATTATTAAAAATATGTAATCAATCAACTAGTGATTTTATGATGTTGTTTTTTTGAACCCTGTATTCTACTTTTCTTCTTATTTTTTTCTATTTTGTCTTTTTTAAATTTTCTTTTTTTTTCTGTCTCAAAAAAAATGGATACAATACCTGGATATTAAAGCTAAAACACTTGATCTCCTGGAAAATAAAATAGGTAAAACCTTTTAAGGTAAAGGTGCAGGCAAGGACTTTTTCAACGGAATCCCATTTGCAAACAAAATAATATTAATAATCAACAAATGGGGTTGTATCAAATTAAAAAATCTTCTGCACAACAAAGGAAACAAAAGAGTGAAGAGAAAACCTGCAGAATGGAGAAAAAATTGCCAGCTGGTCCTTGAACAGAGAACTAATATCTGGAATATATGATGACAAACAAACAGAAAACCTCAGGTTCTCCTCAAATAAAAGATCCAATCAAAATTTGGGCAACTAAAATTAATAGGCACTTTTAAGAAGAGAACGTATGAGTGGCTAATAAAGATACGAAAAAATGTGACCATGCATGGTCATCATAGAAATGTAAATTAAAACAACACCAAGAATCTGAGTTCAGAAAAAACAACTGCTGTCAAGCAATCAAACAAGAGAACATACTGGTGAGGATGGGGTTGGGGGGAGGTAGAGTTCTACATTAATAATGAAAATGTAAGCAAATATGGACATCAGTCTGGAGATTCCTCAGAAAGCTAAAAATATCAGTCTATTTGTCAACTTGTATATGATAATTAACTTTATAAAGGCATAAAATATGTGAGGTTGAGACTGGCAAAGTAGAAGGGGAGTGGAAGGAAAGGAGGAAAAAGAATTAAGATGTTGTGTACATATACCAGTTCCTTTCAGTGAATGTAATCATTACATACTGCAAAAATATGCTAATAATTTTTTTAAAAAACTTAAACTATAAACTCCATTTGACCTAAATTTTTCCCTTACAGGTGTCTTCTAAAAAGTATCAAAGACATTGTACTACACTGATACATGTACATCCATTGTTTTAGCAGCTAAATCTTGGAAGTAGTATAAACTATCAACAGATGAACAGATAAGGAAAATGTTATATTTATAACAATAGAACACTACTATGCCATACATAAGGATAAATATGAGTCATTTATAGAACAGTGAAAGCATCTTGACAACGTACTGCTAAGTAAAATATATTGGACACTGGAGACTAAATAACATCACTGCAGTGAAAAACCCAAAGTATAAACAATTTACAGCACAAAGAACAAGATAGATAATAGCAAATAGCTAGAACTTTGGTAAGTGGAAAGGAGATCTTAGAACAGAGCAAGAGAGATAGAAAACTGGGGATTAAGATACACTTAATTAAGATACACTTCCTACAAGTTATCTATACCCCATGAAGAACTGAAGAGCATAGGACACCTGAGAGAAAGGAATTTGCATTGAACAGGTAAGCAGGCTTGTAAAGGCAGCCCTCTGCAAAAAACTTTCTAGAACAGTTATTCTTTGTGTGTGTGTGTGTGCATGTGTGTGTGTGCATGTGTGTGTGTGTGTGTGTGTGTGTGTGTGTGTGTAGAACATTTATTATCTGTGGCCTCTTTGTTTTCCTAAGCAAATCTGGGAAACTAAAGTATACTTAGTTTCAAAATGTTTTCAAAAATTAATAGGTGCAAAATTATAACCAGTACCTATAAAATCATAGGTTCATTTTATTTCTCAAATGTGAAGACAAAACTACCCAGATTGTAGAAAAAAATTAGAGAAACAAGAATAGCACGTGTTTCCTTTAGGCAATGATTAGAATATCTAGAGATGTGGTGAAAGACACTCGTAAGGCACATCTCAGAATTCCAAAGTACATGAAATCCAAATCTCTATATTTTATTAAATAAAATATGGCAATGTGCCTCAGTGAACACCTTCTTGTTCCCCAATCAAAGTAATTTGATATAATTTAAATATTTTTAAATTATATTAATTATTTAATTAAATTTAATATAATACAATTTAATATAATTTTACTTAAGCCACCTTTACCCAGATTTTCTTTTATATCAGTTCCAAACATACAAATAGCTACTGTCCCTTTCAGACATTTGTATGAATACATGTGTTTTTATTCCAATCTTTCAAGCAAATAGAGGCAATATGATTTAAACAACTTCAAATGTACCCCTTTTCCATTAGTCCTGAGGCAAAGGAAATAAGGATGCTGATTTAGACACTAAAGAGTTTCAAGAGAAGGCCAGTAGATTGAATAATATTGAAAGAGAAACCAAACTTCACCTACCCTCCTCACTGTCCTATAATCCTAATACAAATTGTCATTTCTTATGTGAATAAAAATTCTACCCTGGGGTATAGATGAAAGATGCATGCAACATCCTTATATGAAAATATACCACAAGCCATGTATACATGTCCATTAGAGTAAGGACTTTTACTGTATAATATAATAAGCCTTTGCTATGATAAAGTAGTTTACCTGACCAACTGCCAGGAGAGTTCTCCAGCAAACTGTTATGATTCATTTGTGAACTTCCATCTACCCAGCGGACTGCTTTGACATTACTTGTTTTGAGAGTTCACCATTCTTCAAGCTTAGGAGTCATTTTTTTTTATTTTATGTAGATAGTGGGGCTTTTATTTCTTTAGGGAACTTACCATGTGCAGGATTTTAGACTTAAGTACTTGATTATATTCTACTCTGAGTTCTTTCAGGTCATAACTGTTTTCCTACTACCCTCATTATATGTCATCACATCTGATAGTAGGCCTGAAAAGTCAAATAATTCAAGTGAAATTGAGTTTGGTCTTAGCAAGAAAAACTGTGGGAAAATATTCCTCTAAAAAAACTAGGTACATGGTACCTAATTAGCAAATTTTTAATTCCCATTTTTTGGATCCCATACTTTTGTCCCATTGTAAGGTGTAAATTTCTTCTCTGTTCAAAATTATTTTGGGCCAAAGAAGCTGGGAATGATTCAGGTAGCACATGTTTCCTAACCATTAAACACAGTGACTAAATGGCTAAGATGTGCCCCAAATCCACCAGTAACAACAAAAGAAAACACAGATGCTCAGTAAAAGTTCTTTGCCCAAACCACCAGGCTATGAAACTTTGGAGATTTTAGGTCACAAATTAATGACTTAAGTGAAGTTTTATTTTCTACATTAATGAGGCTCTGTTTGTTTTCCTAAATGTCTACAATGCCTCATCAAGATTCCCATGTTGTTTTTAGAGTACGCCGACAAAGAATAAATCTAAGCACAAATTCAGATCACCAACAGGATCATATAGATTCTGTCCTTTTGTGACTTTGTCACTTCAAAAAAATATACTGGTCCTTACTACACAGTGAGAACATTTCTTCTAGTAATAAAGAAAGGAAATAGAATTCAATCAAGAACATTTCAAATGAAAATATACTATTCCTTAATTTCAAAGAGTAAAACAGGAAACTCAATGGAACAATCTAAGAGGAAGATATAACAACCATAAATGTATATGCAACATATAATGGTGCACCCACTTATATGAACAACTACTAGCAGCTATGAAAAATATGCCTTCATACAATTGTATTGGGAAACCTCAATACTCCATTGTCACACAAAGACAGATCAACTATACAAAAAATTAATAATGAAATATCACAACTAAATCAAAGTTTTTTTATGATTTTGATCCTTTCTCTTTTTTTAATTTAAAAGAGAATAAAACAAAAAGGGGCAGTACAGAGCAG
>PVJX010017355.1:0-31006 GCA_004027295.1 Dolichotis patagonum
CTGTAATTCTTTCACTCTATGCATGGCTTTATACTATTGTGTTATGTTTGATATTATTGTATTTGAAACTATGCTCAACTATAGCAGAGTAAGAGATATGGTGTTAGCTACTGTTGATGTCCAGTTGTCTTAATGCAAAGTACTGTGTTGCCTATGTTGTCCTGTTCTGATCTGCTCTGTACTGCCCCCTTTTGTTTTACTCTCTTTCAAATTAATAAAAAAAAAAAAAAAAACCACTGTAGAGCATTAGAGTTAAAAGAAATATTTTCCTGTAATTCTTTCTAATCATATGATCTAAAATATATGAAGAACTATTACTAGACTCTTATGGAGTGATAGTTCGTCAAAGGCTGTGAAACACTCAATCAGCCTAAAGGTTCAGCAAGACTCCAAGTGAAAAATCACTTGCTGCGCTATGAGGGAAAAGCAACAAAGGTGCAAGTGAACAAGACCATAGCTTCCAAAAGTAGAGATGTAAATGTCATTTGCCATCCTCTGACTCATTTCACTCCACGTAGAGATAATGTAGAGAATGTTAAGTAGCAATGTATGAATCTATAGCAAGGCTCCCAACAACTGTTTCAAGGTGACTGAAATGGCAAACGCTGAGTAATTCATAACACTGGGAACCATCTTGCCTGTACTAAAGTCTTCATGACTTATTCTTTAGACCTTAAAACATTAACAAAATTATTTTAAGTTGTTAGCCTTACAAACTGTATTATTTAAGAAAATACTTTTTAAAACATACATTTTAAAACCTTGACTATATTGTCATTAAAACTTGGTATCCTTTATGTTCATAAGTCACAAAGACTCAGATATAAAAGTATACATCTTCCTTTTCCTAGTGGTTCATAAAGACATGTTCTCAAGACAAAAATCGCTAAAGAATTTCTGTCAAGCAAAAGATTATAAATGTTTACTCCTAAAGAAGTTATAATGTCACACATCTTTCTAAAGTAAAGTGAGACCATTTGTTAAGCTCCAAATGCATACCTCATATTCAGCTGTATTGACAGTTAAGGAAGGAACCAGGGAAAACAGCTCACTCAGGGTTTTCAAAATGAGAGGTCTTGTGTCACAACTCAGCTTTGGGGAGAGAGCATTCCAAGTGGAACGAATGCAAACAACCTGAGAAACAAATTTAAAAAGTCAATACCTAACAAAATCCCAGCTCATATAAAGCCATTAGAACGGAGTACTGTATTTCATAAGGAAACAAGAAAAAAACAAAAAACAAAACAAGAAAAACAAGGACATTCTGAGAAATTGAGTTAATAAGGCACTATCACAAGAAATATAATTTTAAAACAACATAAACTGTTGATGATCCAATCTGCTACATACAATTGCTTTTTTATCACTTTGTTTTGGTTACTCAAGTAATAACCTCCATGGTCTCTTCTTCTCACCCCCAACCCTGCTCCCTCTCTCTCTATCTCTCCATCTCTCTCTCTCTCCCTCTCCATCTCTCTCTTCCTCTCTCTGTCTCTCTCTCTCTCTCTCACAGACACACACATACACACACACACTCCAGATTAGCTATACATATACTGTTGAGGAACCATCTAAAATGGTCAGATAACACCAGCACACTTCTAAAGTCAGTTCTTGTAGTTTTTCAGCTCTGAGGAAACTATATTTCCACCTAGAAAATCAGGTATTAATAATGTAAATCAAGTATTCTCAACCAAATCATCTTATAAGCTTTTAAAGAAGATCAGATTTTTAAGAAGCTGCTAAATTTTAAAATCAATTTAAACCAGTTTCCTGATACCAGTGTTTTTACTGATTTCAATAGCGTGTTTTATGGAACCCCAAATGCCTGTAAGTCCAATTCTAGTTATAGCGCAGTTTTAGGTTTTATTCAGTGTGATATGTTATAAAAGTTTTAGAACTCAAGCAGGAAGAGTGCCACCACCGACCAACTAGATACAGTTTAACCAGGATTAACATTTCTCAAATCTCTTCTCTTAACTTGCAATTAATACACGATTCATTTCTTTCTACAAACATAAATGATTTATGAAAACTACATGAGCTATTAAGTGAAAAGATGTCGAAGATAAATGAATAGTATATCTTAAAGGATGCACATTTAAAGAGATGCTCAAAGGAAAAGACAGCAGAAAGAGTGTCTTCCAGAAAACTTAGATTCAGTGTTTGTGCTCTTATTTTCTACTTTCCATGAAACAGCAAAGAAACAGTCTTTGATTTGGAATCCACTATGTGATTTGAATTCAACTAATACTCACTGAGAGCTATACTAGGCCAGGCACAGTAGCAGGCACATTTAGACAAAGAAATGACTCTGATATTACAAATTATTAATGCTTGAATTTCTTTTTTTTTCTTTTTTTAATCCTTAAAAGGTACCAATTCAGTAGAAGGCACATGCTCAGATTGGTAGATAGTACTAAACAGAACAATAAAATATAAAATGTAGGCTAACTCTTCAAAGTACCTATCAGAAGGGAAGATAATTGTATGTCATTCTAAATTATATAATTTAATTTGAACCATTTTAGTAGAAAACAGTTTCAAGAGGAATCTAGGAAGGAAAGAAGTGCCAGTGAGCGTCACCAAGTAGCAAGCCCTCTCTGCAAACTGGCCCCAAAAGTAGGCTGCTGTGGGGACAGCCTGATGCCAGTCTTTTCCCGTGATTCAGCACCATTTGTGGACTGAAGGGGAAGAGAACAAGAAGTCAACAAGAAGCAAGCCCTCCCTGAGAACCAGCACCACGTGCAAGCCACAACCTCCAAGGGACAGTCAGACTCCAGCATGCAGGCTGGGAAAAAAGAAGAATCAAGCCCCAACCCCACCCCCGCCATAAGCAACCAGCTGATCCAGAGAAACACAGGCTGTGATGATAGCTATTGAGGTAAAGCACAATTTAATGCTTGTAGTATATAGTGTTACACTGACTTTGCAGTTCTAAAGCCAGTAGACTAATCACCTATTCAAAGGATAACAACACATAATGTAGCATCTATGGGGGGGTCTCCTTCAGAAGGTGGTGGCCATTGTTAATTCCCTATTGTCTTGTTTTGAAGTCCACTACCATTTTCATTGTTTTGCTGGGTTGGGTTTTGTTCTGTTTGGTTTGGTTTGGTTTGGTTTGGTTTGGTTTTATTATATCTGATGGCATGGGCAGCTATTTCAAAGATGGCAAGAGCTATGATAGCAGCCATTTTGAATTTACTATTGTCTTGTTTTGAAGTCCTTTATTGCATTCATTGTTTTATTTTTATTGGTTCTGTTCTGTTTTGTTTGATTTTTACTCTGTCTGAAGGTATCTGTAGCTATTTTGAAGACAATGAGACGCATTATGGTAACCACTGTTGATTTCCTACTGTTTTGAATTCCTGTGTCACTTACACTAGCTTGTTTTGATTGGCTTTATTCTGTTTTATTTTGCTTAGTTTTATTCTCTTAAAAAAAAAAAAGTGCTAGTGAATGGAAAGAGAAGGTTAGTTTTGGGAAGGAACCAAAACAAAAATGGGCAGAAATCATGCAAAGGTACTAAGCACATGAATGAATCAATAAAAAAAAATTGCAGTGACAAAAAGATATCAGTATTAGTGAGTAAAAGCTTGGTATTCAGAATACCTAGAATAACAAAGCAGTTTGTACTAGCATCAAAAGTAACAGTAATTCTAGAGATTTTTTGAGTCAAGGAACTTAAAATGAAAAAAATACTTCCAAAAGATTCTTGCAGTAATTTTACAAAGTCAAAGCATTTCTTTCTTTCCTCACATATATTTCTATTTTTTACTACTCCCTAACATATAAACAAATAAACAGTTCCTCTACTTTCACTTTCCCAAAAATGTTATGCTCAGTAAACTCACTAATTCCTCCTGTTTACTACTCACTTTAAATGCCTACCTAATTCCAACCTATGCCATTTCAAGACCTACTTTAAATTGTGCTTCCTCAATTAAACTTTATTTTAAAATGCAAGTCCTCATTTTATTCCTTTCTTTCTTCCAGCTTCTAACACTTAAAACTCTGTGCCACCAAATTTAGCATTTAATTATATACTGTCTGGTATTGTTCACTATTTTTGTGTTTGGAAAGTATCTCAACTAGATATTGAGTTCTTAAAAGACAATGACCACATCTTCCAATTCTTGTTCCCCATTCACCTAGCAGCGTAATAAGTATGTATGAGATTATCAGCATTCATCAAGTATTGGAGGCACCAGAACACTGACAAATGGAAAAATCTGAAGTGGAGAATAAATGAACTGAAAGAACTTAGAGAATGTGCTGGAAAGTGCGACAGCCGAGGGGTAAAGGCCTGGGTAAAGTGTGACAACACACCGAGAAAAGGAAGGCAACTAGGGGGAGCATGTAGGTAGAAGATGGGAGGCAGAATAGTTGAATTCTATTTGAGATATGTTTAATGGGAGTTGATGGGCAATCTCAGAAACAAATATCCTACAGGAAGGTAAAAAAAGGCAACAATTGAGATATGAAGTCCATCAAAACAGTTTTGTCACGAGTGCTTCGTGGAAGTGCACCTCACGTTGCCACAAACGCCTTGATGCACAGGGTAAAGATCTTTGGCAATGAGTTACAGAAAGGAAAGCCTCTCCTTTCCAGGAATGAGGCATAAGTAAAACATTTTAAATTTTTTTTAAAAGCCATAGGAATCATTGGCCCAATTGATAGTAAATTATCCTAAATATAGACAAGAGCTATAAAACATAGAAAACAATTTCAAAATCATTACTATAGTTTAGATCTTAAATGTTCCCAGAGGCCCATACATTAAAAAATTAGTCTTCAAATTGGTGCTGTTAGGAAGTGGTGGAAATTGCCAAGAGTTGGGGCTTTAGGTTACTGGGACAGGTCTTTGAAGGGGACTGTGACAGCCTGGTCTCTTCTCCGTTCACCCTTCTGCCTCCCTCACAGTTTGGAGAGGATTTACTGCATCACATGCTCCTGCCATAGAGCACTGCCTCATCTCAGGCTCTAAAGCAAAAGTACTGGTGGATTAGGGATTTAAACTATCATTACTGCAAGCCAAAATGAACTTCTGCTCTTCAGAAGTAATGTACCTCGGGTATCTGTCAGAGTAACAGAGAGCTAACAAAGTCATACGGCATTGAACAAGCTGCCTGTTCATTTTTACCAACATTTGCAAAAGGAGTTTAATTTTTAAATGACCCTTGTAGAAATGGTTGTTTTCAGGGCTGGTACAGAGAAAATAAAAGTCTGGAGCATCATATGGTGTGCCTAAAAAAAAAAATTTTTTTTTTTGGAGTCAGGGTCATTGAACTCACTATGTAGCATATCTTGGCTTTGAACTCACAATGATCCTCCTGCCTTAGCCTCCCAAGTGCTGGGATTGTAGCCATATGTCACCATGCCCAGTTTGGAGCATCATATTATGCCAGAAAATAAGGAGATGCTCAAGGAAGGATGTAGTCTTGAGAGAGCATAGTAGCCAACCAGAAAGTGCTCCAAGAGATAATGTTGAGTGGTTTGAATAACAAATATTAACAGTGATAATTAGGTCATAATTTTCAGCACAAAATAAACATCCAGGACTCCATCCCATAATTGAAAATAGAAAGGGAATAGTATTTTCTTACAAAAGAATTCAAATTAATAAATTTAGGAGCAATAAGGAAATTGTCATCCAACACATACCACAGGAATCAGTGCTATGTGCACTATCTAGTCACAGGTACTAAAAGGAATAGGCAAAAGATTAAGGACAGACAAATTACATAGTTTCAAAGTGTCTCCCCAGGGAAATTTATTAGTTATAAAACAAAAATAGTAACTTTGTAGCAGAGAAATTAACATAAATCACCAAGGTTAATATCAACAAGATTAAAATATATCAATGTCATGTCCTCCTTGGTATGACAGCCACAACTGTTGAACCTCAATCTAATCAAGAGAAATCATTGCACACACCTAAATTGAAGGTAATTTTATAAAATAACTGACCAAAACTCTTCAAGGTATCAAAATCGAGAAAGCCAGAGAGACTCACGAACTGACACAGATCGAAAGAAACACACTCGATTGGATCCTGGAACAGACAAAGCACCCTAGTAAGAAAACTGATGAAATATGAATAAAGTCTATATTTAGTTTATGGCATTGTGCCAATGTTAATTTCTTAGTTGTGATAGCTGTTCTCTAGTTATGTAAGTAAAATGGTCACATTAGGAGAAACTGCATGAAAAACACAAGAAATTCCTAACTTTAAAGTTTGTTTTAAAAGAAGTTTTTCTGAGATATAATTTCCATATCATACAATTTTCCATGAAGTATGCAATTTAATGGTTTTTATACTCACAAACCTGCATAACTACCTCAATTAATTTTTGAATATTTTCATTACCCCTCCCAAAAAACCTATATGGTATTCAGAAAGGAAAAAAATAAAAAGCAAAGCAATAAAAACCCACTGCATCCATTATTCACCCTTCAGTCCCTTCCCTCCCTTCCAGTCTTCACCATCCTAGGCAACCACAGGTCTTTGTACCTCTATGAATTTACCTATTTTGGAACTTTCTTATAAAGAGTATCATATAGCATGTACTATTTTAATTGAGTTGTTTCACTTAGCATACTGTTTTCAAGAATCATTCATGTTGCAGTAAGCATCAGTATTTATTTATTGTTGAATAATAGTCCATTCTATTTACATGCCTTTCTGTACTGCTTTTTGGATGTTGCTGTATGTTTAAAGTTATACCAAAATAAAAGGTTAAATACCAGGTAGGATGGCAAATGCCTGTAATCCCAGAACTTGGGAGGCTGAGGCAGGAGGATGGCTGCAAGTTCATGGCCAGCCTGAGCTATATAGTGAATACAAGGCCCACCTGAACTACATAGTGAGACCTTGTCCCAAAAAATAAATAAATAAATAAATAAATAACAATAATAATAATAATAATAACAGGTTAAAAATGTGGGGGAAAAAAAGCAATTGGAAATAATGGCTAAAATTTTCCAGAATCAATAAAGCGCATGAATCTATACTTGAATAGAAAAAAAGGGTTTTTTAAAAATAAATAATTATAGAACAATTGTTAAACATTAAAAAAAAGATCATCTTCAAAGCGTTTTTTACTCAGAAAATACAGATTGCCTGTCAAGGAATAATTTAGAATAACAACAGACATTTCAAAATTAATAAGTCCAAGACCAAGGATGTAGCTGAGCAGCATAAGCACCTGCCTGAAGTACAAGATCCTGAGTTTGATCCCTGGTTTAAAAAAAAAAATTAGTAAGTCCAGAAGACCATGCATGAAGACTGTGAAGTGCTAAGGAAAGTACCAGCCTACAATACTAAATACACTGACCAAGACTAAGGCCAAAACGAGCAAACGATACAGAGAAAAATACAAGGAAAAAATATCTAGAAATTATACAAAAATAGTTTTTTTTGTTTACAAATGACTGAATATCTTTCTTAGTTTGTCTGATTTTGAAGAAACTCACTCTACGTGCTTGCGTTATGCATAGTTCATTGCTACAAGAGAATGATAGTTTTTCTGCTGCTCTTCCACAAGAATCTTAGCAATACTACTCAGTAAGGAGAAGCTACATTGATATAGGAGAGTGATTTTTTTATTTTTTTGTTATTCTTCCACAAGAATCTTAGCAAAACTACTCAGTACAGATCAAGAACAATCTACACAGATTAAGGAGAACCTACTGTGATACACAGTACTGGAAAGAACACATGATTGGAGTCAGAACTCCAGGCTCTCCCATTTGGTAGCTGTGTGACTATGGCAGTCATTAATCTCCCTCAGTCTGTAGTAACACCTGCTCTGTGTATAGCATGAAATTCAGAGTAAAGGCCATATTGAGACAATTGTATGCAAGCATGCTTATACTGAAAAAGATGGCTACTGCTGTTGATATTGCTGTTATAATCACAGGGGGGAAAATGATTCCTAAAAAGAATTAAAGCTTTTGCTTCTCATTCCTATGCTATAAAAATGACTCTGTTCTCTTACAAACAGATAACTATCTCCTAATTTTACTTTCAAAAGCTATTTCTAGAAATTCCTGAGAACAGCCTACTTCTTTTGTCCAATTCTTTACTCCAACAGAGGCAAAGCTTTATAAAAGGCTTTAGGCTATGAAAACTGCCTTATTTGCCCTTTTCATAATGAAGGTAGAAGAAACTGCCTTCACAATTAAAGGATTCAAGTCATCATCATGCAGTGCAGCCCTCTTAAGCTAATTCAGTACACACAATTCATAAAACAGGATGCTTCTGTTACCAAAATATAGTAACAGGGGCTAAAGGGGGGTTTAAAAAGACACAATCAATGGAGCAGAAACAATGGGAAAAATAACATTCTTTCTTATCCTAATAATATGGGGTTAAAGGTTATAAGTATTAAAAAATGACTAGCATAGGTTTATTTAAGTGATTTCACAGTCTTTTAATGTCTGTATTTAGTTTATTATGAAGACAGTGTTATAACAAAAGAAAACAATTAGGTATAAATATTGAATATTTAAAAGTTCTTTATAATCTAAAAGGCAGTAATTTGAGAATTTCTCTTATAGTTGATTAAATTTTGTTTTTTACATGGCAAAGAATGCAAAGAAACATTTAAATTCCAAACTACAGCTTTAGTAATCAAAATTATTTGTACTTATGGTACAAACACTCTCATATGAACAACCCGGAACATCAATACACCACTTCCAAACAATGAACAAGACTTTTTATTCTGTATTTCTGAGAAACTATTTGGCAGTTTGTAACGCATACTTATAATTCTGATACCTGAATAAAAAAGACTCATGATTGTGTAAGTGACATCAGTAAAAACAGAGCGGCATTTATTAGACAGATTGATCTAGACTATCAAGCCCCCTGAGGGAAGCAGTTGCCAGGGATGGAAGGTTTCTTTTTCATTCCCCCTAGTGAGAAGTTGCAGGTTCCCTGAGATACCTCCCCATGGGGAGCAATATCTTCCAATGCAAACTCCATTGATTTCTCTGCAGGAACAGAAAAAATGACACAAAAAGCTCCCTACAGAGACATTCACTTTTTAGTTTTGCTACATTCCATCTGGATTAATTATCTATTTCTTGGTGGACATTCTTTTCATATGAAATAGTAAATCCACAATAAAAATGTGTCAAAACCATCCTTTAACAAGAAATTGATTAGTGCTTTATTCCCCTAAAAGACTCAAAATGACATTAAAAAAAGAAAACTCTTCCTTTTCCTGTAAATGGAGGTTAGACTCCAAGGTGATAAAGGGAAATAATAGAAATGCAATCAACATAACTTAAGACTCAAAGCAAAGCACACTGAGTAAATTTTACAAGAGTAAAATACAAGAGTAAAATGCCATCTTTCTAAATTTTAGAAAGGGCTAAGACACTGAGAAATATGTTTTATTGCTATTTTATATTGAAAATGAACATGTTGTATAAAAAAATAATTGATGAATTACGCAGTCACTTCAGAGACACTATAAATATTTTAGACAGCAATTTTAAACTGTAAAGATAAAGCTCTAGGAATACCTAGTTAAGCTTAGTCCTATTTAAAAGACACAGTTCCACAAGTATATTTCTAAGTAACGACTGTTGAAACAATTTCATTATGTGTCCAATGAAAATGATTCTTCCAGCTCCCCTAATCTATCCAGAGATTTAGAGGTAACAATAATGAAGATTATCCTTCTGGGCCTAACTGGCTTATACAGATCTACCTGCAGTTTCCTAATAACAAGAAGGAAATATATTTGTGGTCCTTTCCATCAAAACAAAGAAGCTCTATCTTAGGAAAACCAAGACTAAAACCTACAATCTATGAGTTCAAGACAGAAAAAAAAATTAGCAGATCTTCTTTAGGACTTATACTTTATTCTTCAATATTAGAAATCCAGGAAATCACAAAAATGTTCCCCTAAACGTAATCTGAATAAAAGTAATCTGACATAAATAAGGTTTCACCTATCAATATAAATGTGTCATCTAGCATAGTGCTTGGGCACATGAAAGCAGTCTCCACAAAACAAATTTCTTGAATGAATGAATGAATGAAACCAACTAGCACAGGGTTCAACACTTTTTCTGCCAAGAGGAGTTAATATTAAAATTTAGAGGCCCACACAATCTCAGTCATGACTACCAGCCTCTGCCATTTGGAGCATGAAAGCAGCCTTATGTTTACAACATAAGCAAATGGGCATGTCAGTCTTCCAAGAAAACTATTTTAAAAACAGTGGACTGTACTGCCCCACCAAGCTACTGTTTGTTTACCAACCCCTGGAACTAGATGTGTGATTTTTCACTAGATACAATTTATCAATTATGTTAGACCAATGCCTCAACTTTAATGTGCATATGAATCTTCTGTAGAGAAGGGATCTTATTACAAAGACTGTCATTTAGCAGGTCTAAAGTAAAGGCTAAGGTTCCTTATTTCTAATAAACCCTCACATGGCATAAAAGTTGCTGTTAGAAAACCAAACTTTAAGCCATGCCCCACCCCCACTCCAACCCCTTGAGCCAGCAGAGGTCCCACCAGCTGGGGAAAGAACCATGATGGAAGCTACATTCCGGAGTAAGGAAAAGATGGCAGACCAGTAGGCAGCAGGATACTTAGCCTCTCTAAAAGAGATAGCTCAGATGCCAGAATAGAACATCCTGGAGAGATCTGGACAGAGGGAGATGAATTCTCTCAACCCAGGAAGAAACTGAAGGGAAACGAGCTGCTCAACTACCAAGTCCCAGGGCTATCATTAGAGAAGCTAAGATTGGCAAGCACGGCACTCTCTCAAGCCACCTGAATCCATGCCCAAGACCAGCCTGAGCACCCGAACCCGTGCGGATGCAACTGGCTTGAGCGGTCCCACGCCCCACATGCGACTCACCCAGAAGCACCATGAACCTCACGCTGCAGCCACACTGAAGTCAGAGGTTGGGGAGCCCAATGGAGAACACAGCTAGAGAGGAACCAGCATTAAACCGAAGCAAGTGCTGGAATAATACCCTCCCACTGGAAAGGGGTGACCAACTGGGCAACATGTTGGAGTCTGGCAGGATGGGCACAACTTGGGAAACACAGTGATTTCAGTGGGTTGCTCCCCTCCCAGAGCAGATTGGTGGGATCTGCTTGACCTGGGTCACACCTCTGGCCAGGACCCAATAAGTCATCCCAAACCAATTCCCTATGCACAGCACTCACTGACACAGTGAAGGCCCATGAAGGTTGGCTGGCCCAGAGGGGAAAGGCCAGCATGCACTGCCCCTGCCTTTACCTCAGTGACTGACAGGGGACTGGAGAGAGCAGAAACCTCTAACCCACGTGCTTCAGAAGAACCATAACCAACAAGGAAAGGGGCTGGGAGCTACACTATACACTTGTATGGAAGGAACCAAAAACATGACAAGAGAAAGAAATAAGAAAAAGCCCCCAGCCCCCAACCCTGAGAATATTGATCTTGGAGAGGTAAATACAAAAGAGATTGAGGGCAGCAAACATGCAACATCAAACATGGCATCAGCAGACATAAAGAGGTATCTTTGGGACCTCGTAGATGAGCTCAAAACTGAAATATTAATTCAAACTAAGCAAAATATAATTAGATTAATAAAAGAAATGTTAAGCACCTCTCAAGAAGACACAGACAGAAGAATGGAGGAACACAAAAGAAGGAGAGAGACATTCAATGAAGAATATAAAGAAAACCTAGAATATATGAAGCAGATTCAAAGAGATTACCAGCAAACTAAAAACTCCATTGAAAGCTGGCAAAACTGCTTGAAAGAAACTAAGGATAGACTATCAAAACTTGAAGACAGGTTTGCAATGTGTGATCATTAAAGGAAAGATCTTAAAAATAACAAAGAAACAGGCAGTAACAATACAGAGGCTAGAAGACGACAAGAGGATCTATAACCTAAGAATAAAACATGTGAATGAAGAAGCAGGAGTCAAAACAAAGGAACTGCAAAGGCTATTCACAGAAATTATTAAGGAAAATTTCCCAAGCATAACAAAAGGAAATGATATGCAGATGTATGAAGCATACAGAAATCCAGCCACCTACAACCAAAACAGAGCTGTACCCAGATACATAATAATCAAGATCCCAGAAATTCAATATAAGAACAGAATATTAAAAGCCATCAGAGAAAAGAAACAGATCATCTATAAAGGAAAACCCATCAAAATCACAGCAGACTTCTCAACACAGACCATCAAATCAAGAAGAGCTTGGAGCAAAGTAATCCAAGCCCCAGCCCAGATTGATGTACCCTGCAAAACTATCTCTAGAAATTAATGGAGAAACAAGATGCTTCCATGACAAAGAGGAACTGGGGGAATTTGTGACCACCAATCCAACCCTACAAAAAAATACTGAAGGACATTTTAGAGAGAGAGGAAAAGAATACGAGGATATCAGGAACAGTGGCAGAGAGGCCTCAATGAACAGGGCAGACAGTGGAATGAAAGAGAAAAATAGACAACCAATGGCAGAAAAATACAATAGCAGAAATGAGGCAGAGAAGGTTGGCTGTAATCTCTAACATAGATGGCCTTGATATACTAACAAAAAGAAACACAGGCAGAATAGATCAGGAGATAGGGTCCATTGAGATGTTCTCTATAGGAAACATAATTAACCTGAAAGAGGGTTATGGACAGAAAGACAAATATGGGAAGCCACACTCCCCTCAGTGAGCCAGGTGCCACACAGGCTGGGAAAGAATAACAAGTCCATGCCCCCACCCCATGATCAACTGGCTAATTCAGAGGAACACAGGCTGAAACAATAGCAACTGAAGTAAACAAAAAACCTAAAACTTGTAATGGTTGACTGACTTTGTAAGCCTAAAGCCAGTAGTCTGAGCAACAATTTAGAGGATAACAATATGCAATACAGTGACTGGTAGATTCCCTACTGCCTTATTTTTGAAATCCAACATGAGGTTCTCACAGTTTTGTTTTGTTTTATTGTTCTGTTTTATTCCTTTTGAAATAAAAATTAAAATACTCTCATCTCAAAAAGGAAAAATATGAAAACCAAACTTTGAGTTACAAGTCATTAAACTGCATTAGTGAATTTACCTTTGAATTTTCAAAACAATTAGGAAATTATTAGATAACAAGCTCTACATTTTACTGGAATAGTTCCAATTTAGGAATTTGTGTTTGTTGCCCTACAAAATAGTCAAATTAACAATGAATTCCAAAGCTCAAACTTCCACGTTACTCTTCTATGTATAAGAGGCACAAATATAAAGTCACAGCACATATCCTGACATTTGGTTTTAGAAACAGAGACATCATATTTCCTAATTCTTTTCACTACAGAAGACACTAGATGTTTGGTTTTTTGGTACTGGAAATCAAACTCAGGAACTTGCACTTGCCAGACAGGCATTTGTGACTTAGTTATATCCTTGGCCCTAGATTTTGAAAAAAAAAAAAAAATTTAATGTAACTAAATAACACTACCAAGATAACCTGAAAAACTTAAGTTTTTGACATTTTTGAGGTGATAACTTTTGAGATTCATACCAATTAAACATTCAAAGGAAAAGTTTTCACTAGATTCAGATGAGATAAACTCTAAGCAGTAGGAATATCTAACAACTTCATATAATTCAGATTTGTTTACTTTTCTTCAGTTCAATAAATATGAGCTAAACAACTTCTGTATACTAAGTACTAACCTAAGCCCTCAAAGGAAAGAACAGCAAAATTGCTCAAATATACCTTTTATCTTCAAGGAGCTAAATAGGAGGTAGTAGAAAATAAATAGTAAACAAGAATTACAGAACTTTGTGCTGAAAAAACTGCACAGTTAAAAGCTAAATATAGAAGGGGAACTTATGTGGTTAAAGAAAAGAGGAGATAATATTGAAGAGTTCCATGGACTGATAATAATGAAGAATAACTACATATCAGACATTGTTACATTTTTTAGTTTCTAATTATCCCAATTTAACCACACAAAATTAAATAAAGTCTTTTCAAAGCATAATATAAGTTGGTAGCAATATTTTTTGCTCATACAATTCCTAAGGGAGTTTTGGAAAACTATGTAAGTTGGCATCTAGAACTGTAAGCTTAAGAGTTGCAATAGACTTATTTTCTAACATGGAGTAAATATTGCCAAATTTAAAATAAAACTGCTAAAACACTCCACTAAATTTATAAAATTGGATAAAATGCCATAGCAATTTTATAGCTGCTATCATCCATCTTATAAAATACACATGAAAAGCATCTTCCTTAACAGTCAAAAATTTTATGTAATTCTTTTTCCTATCAAAATTACAATTCCAGTTTAGTTCTTCCTCAGAGTTTTAGCCTAATACATTTTTATAATTGCAAATCTGTTATTGATCACTTGGCTATGCCCCTACAACAAATTAAAATTATTTATTTTTTGCAGTATAGGTTAAAATTGTTTATTTTTATTTCCTTTGTAATCACTAAACATAAGAATTTAAAAATTAGAAATAGAAATTGTTTGGGTGAAATAGATTGCAATTTGATTGAAAAATGCTTGTGCAGTGCTGGGGGCATGGCTTACAAGCAGAGTGCTTGCCAAACATGTGCAAAGCCCTGGATTCAATCCCCACCACGGGGGGGTTGGGGGATGGTGTTGCACACTTTCCTGAAATTGATGCTTTAAATTATCCCTATGTTTGTTTGATATCCTGGAGGTTTTTACCTTAAAAGCAGTGAACTAAGAAAGATGTACAACAAGTAGAGATATGTCTCCCTTTTTACAGTGGAAAAAAAACAATTATGAAAGAAGAGCTGCAAAAGGAGAAACTGTGAGCTTGGGCAGACAAATGTTACTGAAGAATACACTGTAAAATTGAAGAAATATAGTTAATATAAACTAACCATGGCTGCCTACTTCCTAGAAAGTCTTCAAATACCCCAAGTTCTGCTGGTTGTAAACTACTGCTTTAATCAACTGTTCATTGCAAACTGAAGGTGCTAACTTCTTGGATTCAAGTCTTCAGACCATCAGAAATCCAAACCATTCCTATACAAAATTAAAATTAAAATTCTATATAAAATCCTACGAGTCTAAGTGAGCTATTAATGTCACCTTTAATTATTCTCAGAAGTCTACATTGCAATTGACTTTAAGAAAATCCCAGAAAAAAAATACACGTGTACTACAGCAGTGGTTAAGGAAACTTCCAAGAAAACAGCCCGCGACTGCTGGGAAAGAGGAGATGATAGACTGATTTCCAGAAGTCCACCTGCTATGGGAAAGAAATTCAAAAAGATGAGGAAACAAGGACACCAAGAAGAATAGCAAAGTAGTACAACCAAGAAAGTAGAGGGCCTCTGGAGTCTTGGAGGGGAAGATGTTCATGGCTCTTTTTATCCAAGAAAAATAAAAAACTAAAAACAAGAATAGTCCACTGGTTTTGTCAAGAATAAAATCTTTTCTTACTTTTCCATCAAGTTTTGTTTTACACTATTGCCTATTTAAAAAAAAAGAGTACAAAAAACACTGCTTTTTACCTCCAAGTGTTTCAAACCTAATTGAAAATTTGCATCAGATATGCAAATCTGCTAAATGATGAAGACTCTGCAAAAATTAAGACATGAAACCATTCTCACAGTGTGGCCTACATGAAATAATAATGACAGAAAACAACATAAATATTATACAACAGGAAATTCATTAACTCCACGTGTTCACTCGATTAGCCACGTGTTCACTCGATTAGATGCCAAAACATGGAACATGACATGGTGCCCAATATAAACTCTGGCTGAAAAAAAAGAGATTACAAAAAAATACATGTAGTATAGTCCTTTTTTCATTATACATGCATGCAGTGGTTATCTCCATGGTTTATAGATGATTTTTAATCTGTTTCTGCTTGCCCGTATTTTGACTTTTCTGCTATATGCATAAAATGTCTGTCTTACTGCATTGGTACTTACCTTTAAAATGTCTTACTTTAAAGAAAATATATATTCACTTTATTACTTTGACTAATCATTTTTCTATAATTTTATTTGGTTCTCTATTTTCATTTATCTTACATAAAGCTTTATTTTCAAATGACATCTAAATTTATTTTTTAGCCAGGGATATAGCTCAGTGGCACAAAGCTTGGCAAGTACAAGGTTGTAAGTTTTGATTCCTGGTACCAAAAAAAAAGGACTTTTAAATTTATTTTTAAAGCCAGGCACAGTGGTGCATGCCTGTAATTCCAGCACTTGGGAGGCTGAGGCAGTAGGATCACTGCAAGTTCAACTAGCCTGGGCTACAAAGTGAGCCCAAGGCCAGCCTGAACTGCATAGAGAGACCCCGTATCAAAAAGACAGAAGAAAAAAATTATTTTTAAAATGACATTTGGTGAAATAATCATTCTTTTTTTCAAAAGTACTGAGGTTGACATTTTTTTCTACCCATCTACCTAAGTTTTACAGGGAAACATGAAAGTTTACTATAGCTGTTCTTATTTTACAAAAGAGATAAATTTCTTCTACTATATAAGAGAAACCAAATGGAATTACTAGGACATTGTGGGGAACCTATGGCATCCGTGGTATTATGTTTTCTTTTTTTTTTTTTTTCTTTTAAGACAAAAGATGTTAAGGTATGAGTTGTTTTTTCTAAACTAAAACTTCAGTGCTCAGGTTCAATTGTAGTGCTGGCACTTTGTGATTAAAAAAACAAAGTAGGTTTAGGGTTGTAGTTTGGCACTCAATCTCTAAAAAGTTCACCATCACTCTCCTGGGATATTTTATATTCTTTTATTGACTGGCATGATTTTTGCTCCTCCTTCCCCAAAGCATAGTTTAGGAATTAGCAACTATTCCAGTCACATCAACTAAATATATTCTGGTAGTAACTACATAATGCCTAAAAATATGCCAGCAAAATACTGCACAACAAGAACAACAGTAAGTAGATAAATTATAGAACTCCCATAGTGTATCAAAAAAATATATCACAGAGCTACATGTTACAATATGCATGAATCCTGAACATGCTATGCTAAGAAACTACCATAAAATATCAATTTTGTGTAGTTCCATTTATATAAATGTCCAAAAGAGGCAAATCTAGAGAGACAGGAAAGACATTACTGATTATGTAAGTGTGTTGATGGGCAGGGTGGAGACAGAGATGGTGTGGGTAATAGCTAGAGGGTACTAAATTTCTTTTCAGGCTGAGGAAGACACCCTAAACTTGATTGTGGCGATGGTTATACAAGCCTGTGGATATAGTAAAAGCCACTGAATTGTACATTTTAAATTGGTAAACTTAATTGTATGTGAATTTTATCTTAATTCTTCACAAGAAAATCTTAGATTTAGCATGAATGCAAGGGAATAGATGTTTTACATCAGATAAATCTAGGTTTTCACCTTGCCTGTGCTACTAACCATTTGTGTGACTTTAAGTTTTCCTTACAGGCAAAATGAATATTAACGCCCAATTTATAAGGTGAGGGAAGGTGTTGTAAAAAGACTTAGTATACTTCTTAGCATTGGGTAAACACTTTAATGTATGCTCTCTGCTTTGGTATTAAGATTGCATACTGTTATTATTTAACTCAGGTAATTTTCCAGACATACCAGAGTACTTGTCTGGTTGTGATTCAGCAGAATTCAGCTATGATGGTCATCACTCTGCTGCCTACCTCAATTCACAACTGTTTTAGACTCTGATTAGTTCCACTAACCAGTGTGTCCATTGGGCACCTTACACATCAAAATGTGCCAGTTTCACTTAGCATGAAATTCCTACAGTATCACTTGAGAAAGGCATCTAGGTCAAATGAAGCATACAGATTCTATTTTATTTTTTAAAGTACTGCTGCTCCTGCTGCTGCCGCTGCTGCTGCTGCTGCTGCTTCTTCTTCTTCTTCTTCTTCTTCTTCTTCTTCTTTTTCCTTTTTTTTGTCTCCTCCTACATGAGTTTTGGTAAGTTGTATTTTTTTCAAGGAACATGTCCATTTCAGTTAAGTTGTGCTCTTTATTAGCATAAAATTATCCATAGTATTCTCTTACCTTTTATCCAACTTTGGTTTTTTTATAGGGAGATAGATCTTTTTCAGAAGCACACTTTAAAAGCTTTCATTTCTCCTATATGCTTTTTTATCTTTATTCTTGTGCAATGAGCTTATAGCTGCTAAAACTAACAACGTCAGGGAGCACGATAAAAAGCACCAGACTGTTGGCTGGTACTTAGTGCCTAGGTTGGTTCTGGCACTAAGCTCTGAGAAAGAGAAATAAAAGAGATTTGAAGTTTTCTTTGACTATATTTAACCTAACCTCCAGGATAGACTGGGTAGACACTTTATATAGGAATAAAGAATATGCAGGTCTCTGCAGTAATTTCTGAGTTTCTACTCTTGTAAATATTAAGTGTAGCCACAGTGGAATACATAGGCCATATATGGCTAAGAGTAGAGTACTTCATGAAATAGTTACAACCTAGCCTGGCTTCACTTACAGATATACACAGAAGGGTGTACTTGAGTATAGAAAAGGTCTGAAGTCTCCTTACCACAAGTCACTGATCTCATACTATAAGAAAATAAATATAAATTTCTGCTGCAGAAAATAATAAAAGCTTAAGATTTTCTTTATTTTCTCATTTATTTCAATGCATCATAAAGTTTATCCTCAGGTAATTCTAAAAATTATCAATGCTGCCTACTTATATTAGCATCTACACAAGCATTTATACTAATACTATACTAATCTATACTAATTAGCATCTATACTAATATGACACAAGACTGTCATATTAGTACATAATTAAAAGAATCAGGAATTTAGTTATAAAAGTCACCCAGGTTTTCTAAAGCAAGTGTCAAGATACACATGAAAAATTGATATCCCTTATAAAAGAGTACATAGGAAAAGGAGCGCTCCCATATAATGCAGGTAGGAGTACAAATGACAGAAATCTTTGCTCATGATAACTATACATCACTGAACCACAACACCATTTCTAAAATTTATGCTAAGGGAACATTACAGATACATGCTAAGGTTTAACTCTTAGGATTATCACTGCAGGAATGCAAATGATCATAAAAAAATTAGAAATAAATTTTATACATCAATTTTTAGACTTGATAAAAGGATAAGACAGCTAGGTATGGTGGTGCCCACCTGTATTCTCAGGACTCTGAGAGGCTGAGTTAGGAGGATCACAAATTTCAATCCAACCTGGACGATTCATAAGACCCTGTCTCAAAATTTTAAAAAATTTAAAAGGAAGTGCTGGGGATGTAGCTCAGTCTGAAAGTCCTCAGTACCACGAGAGAGATGAGTGAGTGAGTGAGTGAGTGAGAGAGAAAGAAAGAACAAAAAGAAAAAATACAGTAAATGTACAAAGATAAATCATGTAGCTGTTAAAACATGCATGAGGAATGATCAAACTATATGGTGATATTTAAATTAAAATCTATTATAGTAAAGAACACATTAGTATTAATTCCCATCAAAATAATTTTCCTTGCTTTAAACATACCTATTCCACCATTTTTGCCATTTTCTAAGTCACTCTTCTTAGTACATGTTTGTGACACATAGTATTTACATTCTGCTCGGTGATTTGAGATATATATGTGTATATATTTATATGGCTTTTGTTTTCTTTCTATCTTTCTTTCTTTCTTTCTTTTTTTTGGGTACCAGGGATCGAACTCACAACCTCACACTTTCCAGGCAGGTGCTTATGCCACTGAGCTAAACCCCCAGCCCTATATGGCATTTTAATGACATTCTTAGATTACTATAAATCCCCTAAATTTCTAAAGCAACTTACATCTCTACTTCGTAGGATTTTTCACAACTGCAAATAACTAGCATAAATAGCGAAATTTCCTGAGGGTAAAACACATATCTGCCCTTTTTACGTAATTATATCTCTAACATTTAATATTGCCTTGTGCATAGCAGGCATACGATTAAATGAATAAATAAAAACCAAAACTGTCAGTTGGCTGATATCTGGATTGTTTTTACTGTCCAGCCATTATGAATAAAGCTGCTATGAATATTTGTATATAGACTTCTGTAAGGAATTATTTTTCATCCAGCTTGGGTATATCCTCGGAATGAGCTTTCTGGGTCATACAGTAACCAGTGATTAACTTTTGAAGAAACTAAAGTTAGTTGGTTTAGAAAGCAGGTTTCTCTCACCTGGTTCAAGGCTACCTTTCACTTCTTACTATGAATCAATCCCTCCTTAAAATTGCTCTTTGAGCTTGGGACATAGCTCAGGGGCATAGCACTGGCCCGGTAAGCGTAAGGTCATGAATTCAATTGATTGCTGGTACCAAAAAATAAAAATGAGTAAATAAACAAAATAAAATTGCTCTGCAACTCCTCACTGTAACTCTAACCAACCCAAAGTACTGCTTAAGTAGTCCATGGCTAAATACGTCTTCCATTCTTTTTTTAATTCTTTTTATTTATCAAGCAGCAGGCACTATTAATAAAAACGTTCTGGCATACCAACACATATGTATACATCTTTATATATTATATATACATGATCTACGGGGAGGAAACCATCAAAGTAAGAAAATTTGGAAGAGAACTCTTTAATAAAAGAAAATGTGTAACACCTTCAAATTCAATAATCTTTGTCTTGGTACAAAACAATGTATATAACAGTAAATAAACATAGGCCACACACCATAAGTCATTAGGAACATGCAAATCAATACCACAAGGCTACCATTTCACATGTGTAGGTTAACTCTAATAAACCATTAATAATAAGTAGTATTCAAGTTGTGGAGAAATAGGAAGTCCACATTCCTTGCAAGAAGACAAAATGTTGCAAAAACACTTGGAAAACAGTTTAGTTGTTCCTCAAAAAGTTAGCCACAGAGTTGCTATGTGACCCAAGAAGCCCATTCCCAGGGACACAGTAAGGGAAGCGAAGACATTATGTCTACTCAAGAATTTGTATATAAATATTCATAGCACCACTATTAATGTGATAATAGCCAAAGGGCAGAAACAGTGCACATTTAGGAAGAATGCATAAACGTGATATAGCTGTATAATGGAGTAGTCATTGGCCACTAAAAATGAAATTCTGATGAACTTGAAAACACCAAGCTATGCAAAAGAAACAAGACACAAAAGACCATGTATTTTATAATTCCACTTGCACGAAAAACGGGCAAATCTGAAGGAACAGAAAATTCCTGACAGGGACTGTGGGAAGAGAGAGCTGAGAGAGACTGCTAATGGACATGGACTTTTTTTGCCAACTGTATTCATTTCCTAAGGCTTCTGTAACAAATTACCATATGCTTAGTGGCCTAACAAAACTACAAATTTATTTTCTTTTTAGTTTTAGAGGCCGGAAGTCTGAAATGAGTTTTATGGGGGCTATAATCAAGGTTCTTTCTGGAAGCTCTAGAGGAGAATCCACTCTCTTGCTTTTGTAGCCTCTGAAGTTGCCTGCACTCCTTGGCTCATGATGCCTTCTTTACACCCAGCACCTTTCTCCCTCTTTTTTTGGTTGTTACATTGCCATTTTCCTCTTCTGTAGGCAACTCTTCCTTCTCTTGCAGGGACATTGCTGATTACATCCAAGTATTGCCCAGATAACGAACAATAATCTCTCCATTTTAATAGCTTTACTTTACTCACATCTACAAAATCTCCTTTGTCATTATGTTGGGTAACATTTATAGGTTCTTGAGATTAAAATCTAGATATCTCGAAAAGCCATTATTTATCCTACCACAGGAAAACATTCCAACCGACAGTGGCGATCAACACACAATTTGGTAAATATAGTACACTAAAAAGCACTGAGTCAAAATATTTTAAAGAGTGGATTTTATAATCTGTAGATGATGTCTCAATTCGTTTTTTAAAGATATAGTTGCCAGGAAAAGGACAGTTATTAAAACAAAATAGTAAATAAATAAATTTTAAAAAACAAAACAAAAAAACAAATATTAAGTAGTTTGTAGAGAGTTTTTTTTAGGCATAAAAGAATGAAGAAATTACACAAAGTTAAAGTTAATAGTACTTCAGACAAATTTTAAAACAATCCATATCTGGATTCAGCATAACTAATAAAATGATGGAAATATAAATATAAAAATACATATAATAAATTCACTTAATGCATCAAATGCAGTGGCCTATATATTCTAACAAACATAGCCAAACAAAGACGGCATTATAAACTGTCTTTATTGTGGATCCCATCTATCTTCTTTCAGGACACCTGGCTACCAGATAGGTGACACATGATCATCTGATGCAAACACAAGTAAAGAAACTATCAATTCATATAAAAGTATTGACAAAGTTCAATTTCTCCTTTGAAGATAAAAATATAACCAAACATATCATAGCTTTCCCAATAGCTTGTGGCAAGCTACCACAGAGCGTACTTTAAAGACTGCTGTTCTTGGCAATCATCCCATGCTTCACAACTGAATATCCAAGTCACTGGGGAACTCAATAAAATATTGTCAGAAGCAGGCTTAATCTCTAAAGCTACTACATCAGAAGTCTAAGATATCTAAAGATTTTTGAGTATCCTACTTCATACACTAGACATTACAACTGTTTCTTTTTGTATGAAGTTCATAACTTGGAGAGAACAACTGAGATAAACAAGTAAAAGGAAAGATGTACTCCAACTGACATTACAAGAATAATATAAATAAAATAGAATTTATAACATCCTTTTGTTTGACCTGTAATTCTAAATTTTCAGACCAAAGTCAGATGACCTCATCTGTTGTTTAAGCGGGAAACTTTCTCAAATGACAATTTATGTAAGTACAGGCAGTGTGCCGTGGGTTTGAATGAAAGAGAACAATGCCCTGAGGAACATCTTATACATGCTGAATTCAGAACTTAACACATAATACACTATACTATGCTACTGTGAGACATAAGGAAGAAAAAAAAGTCTATATAGAATAAAGTTATCTAAATCTCAAAAGATAATTAGTATACACTCTCAAGATCTAACAGACATTTTTTATTTTTATTGGTATGTGTTTCAATTACAAGATTGCATTCCTTGTAGGGAGGTGGTAATGTACATAAAACATCTTAATTTTTTTCATTCCCTTGCCTTCTTCTCCCTCTCATCACCTTCCATCTCTTGGTTCCCTTTGCTATTACCAAAAAAAAAAAAAAAACAAAACAAAAAAACCTATCTCCCCATGTCCTATTATCTTTCGGGGGGTGGACCAATCAAACTCACAACTTCGTGCCTGACAGGCAGGCACTTACACAGCTAGTGAAATTCCTGGCTCCTATTATCTTTCATTTTCCTGTTTATTTATATTTTGAGTTAAAGGCTTTCAGATGATATTCAATTAATACCACAGTTAATAGAAATCTCTCAAATTTAAGAATGAATAAATTTTAAAAGAAAATACATATATCAACTAAATACTACTTCTGGGTATGCATACTAATGAGACATTCTAAGAAATTCTGCATCCATGCAAAGATTTATCAAAGTCTCATTGTCTTAATTCCAAATATTTCTTAAGCAAGTTAACTTTCTTTTGCTAACTGCAACAAACATGATTTTACTTATCTAGTCAAGGTTAAATCTAATCTGAACACACTTCTATTTGTAGAAATTGGTCTTTTGGTGATATTTCATCCTAGGCAGGGATATGAAGACATATTCACATACTTTTGAACATATTTATATAGAACACAATGAATTTAAATACCATACCTAAAAATGCCACCTTTGAATTTTTTTAAAACATGCGATCCCAAGACATTTATGGGTACATGCTAAACAAAATGCTTTTAAAAATAGACCAATTAATTTCTTGGAAGGTTCCAAAATAATGCTTTCGCTCACATCTCAAGATTCCTAGCCTAATATCATTTATTATACTGGCCTCTTTCAGTGATTGCCTCTCAACAATCTGTGTCCTCATTTGCCCCGCAAAGAATAACCTACATCTTGTATTAGCTTAAATCAATATATTTCATTCACTGGAATGGCAGAATGGTACACAATTAGCATCATTTTAGTCATGTCATTATTTCCAGCTCAGTGGTATTTATTTAGATGTGCATAATTTGCAACCACTGAGCTCAACTCCTCTGATGTTAACTGGCATCATTAAAACCCTCCCAGTGTCCAAATCGTTTGATCTTTTAAAAAATGTCCTCAGTTTGTGCCTGAGAGCCGGAACTCACTGCTGGACACTCTGAACAGTGTTCGTGTTCTGTCACAGACTATTCACATTAGCTAATAATCCTGAAATGTGACTCTGATTCAAGTGAGGAAAAAAATTTTATACCAAATTTCTTTAAGCACACACAAAGAAATAAAAAAATAGATAAAATAATATACACGGAGCAGAGAGTCATTCTAAACATTACAGCTTCAAAAGTTAAAGTCACAAACTTTTAAGAGCAAAGTATCTTAAAAGATCATAACAAATCTTGCAAATAATAAATGACAGAGGACAGGGAATTGAAGAACAAAAGCAAAATCATAAAGTGACAAAATTTCAAGATCTCAATTTAAAATTCTCCTACTGTAAGTTTCGTTACAACATCAACTATGATTCCCAAATGCTTTCCTTAAAAAATTAAAAACAACCAAATAAAGAATTGAGGAAAGCAAAATTCTGTTATATTTGAAAAAGAACTTTATTTTTATTTTCCCAAACATTCCACACGTCTTGTAGAGGCTAAATAGTATCCATTATGCAAATGTAACATGGTCAGTTAAAATTTTATTTCAAAAATGAAAACGTATTTAAAAATTTACTTACAGGGAGACAAAGTAAGTATTATAATATCCACAAATGTTTAATAAAAGGCAAGTTCCTGCTGTCTTTTTAAAGTTAAAAATAAGACCAAACTACAAGTTTCAACTGCAAAGAGTCATTGTGTAGTATATAAAAAGCTCAGCATGGAAATAGATTCAACAAATGTACAAAAAGAGTTTTCATGCCAGGGAAGAACTGGAGGCATCAAAAATAGGCCCAACTACAAATAACGTAGAGCTCAGTTAAAAGACCAGCAAATTCATTCTCTAATGCATAGCAAATGAATCAATTCCTCTGCCATGTTAGACAGGCAATTCACCTTTAAAAGTCCCCACAAACAAAACATAAAAACAACAAAAGAGGTTCCAGCCTGTAATAAATACCAAATCCACAGTAGGCGACAGAAGCCTTACTGTACACAGCTGAGAAAACCTGCCATCAGACAATGGATCACATTTCCATATTAAATTACATTTATCACGCTAAAAAATGGTTAAACAACATGCAAGATTTCTATTGGCCATTTTATATCACACTAACTCCCTAAAACCTTCCAAACCTGCTGAGTCCCATTGAAACTTGCTCCACCCCACAGCGCTCTGAAGGAGACCCAAGACAAAGGGTTAAGATGATGGGAGAGGCAAGGACAACTACCTTCCACCATGATTTCAGAAAATAAATAAACAAAAGAGGACAGAATAGCCAAAACATAATCCTGGCACAGGGTGTTTCCGGGGCAATCACTGCTGTGACAAATGGCCTGAAATGAACTCTTCCAGCGGTCAAGAATCCCCAGGAAAGGCTCCTCCCCTCATCTATTACTCAATTGTACAATACTCTGCTTTGAAAATATAACACTTATGGCGCTGGGCAAGATAAAAGAGCTTTTCTTCATGATTCTGCAACGCCTATTACTTTTTGCTACAACAGACTCACAGCTGATTAAGAAAACACAGGGCTATCAATGCTTCACACTCCCATCTTACAACTTTGAGAAAATGTTCAAAGTGAGTAAGCCCACTTTTTAAGCACAATGTATTGATTTTCATTTCTGTGCAAACTATATTCTATTTGTCCTCTAACCTTGGGCAATTTGTTTAGACCAGAAGTTATTTTCCCTTCGAAACAGCGGCAATGTTACTTGATTCCTATGCAATTACAGAATTATCTTTCAGAAATACTAGAATTCATTCACTGCCATTTAACATACAAGCTGAGAAATCCACAATTAAAGGAACAAATTTAAACTGTTCCCAAAGTACACTCACACTTCTATCACAATTGATCAAGCCATTTGACAGAGTAGGAAAGGCACAAATTAACAAAAAGAAAAAAAAATTCAAATCTCCATTACTACATATTTCCATGATAATTTTATTGTTAGATTGTCTAAACTCATCATCTTCTACATTACAAGTTTATTGTTACATTTAACATAGGACATAATTTATGCCAAGTAACAAACAATAATGGGAAACAAAAAAACAGCCTTGTAATTTTGATTTACTGAAGTAGAAAACTACAGATCTTAACTGAATGGTCTAATGAGGTCTGGCAAGTGACATACACATGCAATCAACACTCCAGTCAAGACAGAGTTCAAGAAATTTTCTAGCAAACACATCATAAGAAAAGAGATGAAATTTTTTACTCAATATTTTATATGTATTTCCAACTAATGTCTAAAATAATTTCAAAATCTAATCTATTTTTAACATACTGTGAGATACCATTATGTGTGATTTAACAACAGATATACATTCTAAGAAATGGTTAATCAATTATCAATTCCATCACTGTGCAAACATCAGAGTGTACTCACACCAACTAAGACAGCAATGAGGTCACTGCGTGACATACTCTTAGGGGACTGCCATCATGTGACCAAAACATTGGTATGCAGCACATGGCAGTATTTTACGTATTTGTTCTATGATTCACACTTAACTCCTCATAATTTGCATTAGCCATAGTTTAAGTATTAGCCATAGTTCAAGTGATTACTAGCTACATGTGGATGATGCAACTGAAACCACCATTCAAAAAATCTTTATGTTCTTTCCAGTTTACCCCCTGTTCTCACTCCAGATCAACTACTACTCTGACTCCTATGCCATAGATTAGATTTACCCACCATTAAATTTTACAAAGTAAGGACTCAAACAGTAAACGCAGTACATTCTTGTCTGGCTTCTTGCACTGGCATGTTTTCAAGAGCATGTTACAATTGGTGTAATTAGCAGTGAGATGTTTTACTCTCTTGCAGAATACTGTTCTACTTTATAAACATATAACTTGTTTACTCATGACCAGCTGCCAATATTTGCATTATTTTCAAATATGATGTTATTGATAAAGCTAAAAATAAACATTCTTACATAAGCCTTTTTTGTTTTTCTAGACATATTTTCATGTGCTTAGATAAATATATACAAATGGAATTGCTGGATCATAAAATAGATTTTTATGTTCATCTTTCAATAAGAAATTGTCAAATACTTCTCTACAGTAATTGTGCCATTTTGCATTCCTGTCAATGAGATATTCAACTATTTCCCATCTTTTCTAGTATGTGGTATTCCAGGCTTTTTTAATTTTAGTGATTCCAGTGCTGTATATACTTCCCAAGGATCAACCAGGTTGAGATTTTTCCATGTTTACTGACTAATCATGGAACAACTTTTTTGAAGAGCAGTTCAAGCAGATGAAGGGATAGGTTTTACAAAGACAAACTAAGATCATAAATGAAGGTACTTGTAATGCTGAAATAAGCAACACACTTCCAAGAACTAATTAGGTCAGGCAAATGATGTACATCCGAGCCAAGGGAGCTGCAGTAAATTAGAGTACATGCACATCTCAAGAAAAGAGGTTCTCTATACCTACTTCTAGATGGTCACTGCCATCTAAAAGAGGAGGTTGGGTACTATCTGATCTTCCTGTCTTATGAAGACAATGTAGATATTTCATTTTTCATTAACATTAAATTAATTTTCTAAATATTAATTCTATAATCAAACAACAGAGACCATAAATTTTCAAACTTTGATTTGCATAAATGTTAGCAGTTTTTATATGTGGACAAACATATTATTATGATAAACATTAAACTATTCATGATAATTAATGATTACTGGTCAAAGACTGCATACCTATTAAGGCAAAAGCTGGCTACTACCAATGGCACAAGATCAAGTCATTTTGACTTGCAAGGTAACAATGCCCCAGAGAAAGAAAAAGAGAAACAACTGGCTAGGGAAGCTCCTCTTTCCTGATCAACATTGCTAAGTGCAGAACATGAATAAATATCCTCATACTTAAATGTTTACTCACATAATCTATTTTTCAGTTTTGTACAAGAATGAAGGTAACAGTAATAAAAAACGCTTCAGCAGTCCTACCTAGGAATGTCTATGTTATTTGGGGAGAATATCGGTAGTGTTGCTACCTAGGAATATCTGCATGAGGTAATATTCCTGCATGAATATCTTGAGGTGAACAGAAGAAAAGGACATGTCAGTAAAAATGTAAAACAGTACCACTGGTTTGGAAAACACTCTGGCAGTTTTTAACAGCTAAACACACAGTCATCATATAATCTAACAATTCCATCTTAGATACATAACCAAGAAAAATAAAACATGTTCATACAAATGCTTGTACATGAATGTTAAAAGCACCATTATTCTTAATACCCACAAAAATGGAAACAACCCAAATGCCCATCAGTTGATGAATAAATAAAATTTGATATGCCTATACAATTCATTCTTACTCAACCATAAAAAGGAATGAAGTGCTGTTATATCCTACAACATGAATAAGCCCAGAAAACATTATGCTAAGTGAAAGCCAGTCACCAAAGGCCATATATTGTGTGACTCAATTAATCTGAAATGTCTAAAATGGGCAGTCTATATAGACAAAATGGATTAATAGTTTGCTAGAGCTGGGAGGTATGTGTTTAGCTGTTAGAAGAGGTTAGGATGTGAAGCTTAATAGATGTGGGGTTTCTGAGGTACTGAAAAACGTTTCAAAATTAAGTGTAGTGATGTTAACAACTCTGACTATTCAAAATGTCACTGGATGATATAGTATAGATGAATGGATTATACAGTATACAAATTATACTGTATCTCAATATAGCTGTTTATGTAAAATATGAAAAAAGAAAGGTAGCAATGAGCTATTGAGCCTTTCTCCTTTACTCCCAAACCACCTATTTCTGCCCCTGAAGTTGATCCTTGGGGTTTAAAGGATATTTCATAGTGAATCTATTTCTCTCTGCACCATTTCTGAATTTCAAATCCATTAAGATACTTAATATCATGTTCTCCTTATCAGATTGTGCACTCACAGAAAGCCAAAAAATGTCTTATAAACCTTTGTATCCAGAGAGCCTTGCCTAGGCTGGGTTAGCGTCTTTTGTGTTCTAGCTGGGGAGTCAAAATGTTTGCTGATGCAGCATGCAGAGCTGAAGGACACTCTGTCACATCCTTTCCGCTTACTTTTCCTACCAGACAAGGAATACTGAACACCTCTGAAGGTCTGGAAATCCTTCTTCTCTGCACCTTTCAAGTTATGTTCAAATAGAACATACCTTCTATATGTATGTTCTATTTGAATGTCTTCTAGAATAAGCAACAACGTTTATGAGATTATGATACAAACTGGATCCTCTTTTACAACCACAAGCACAAACTCACATACCTCTAAAGCAAAACAATAACAACCTTATTTTTAAAAAAAACTATAAAGGAAAAGAGAGGCTGAAGTATGGGTTTAAATAAGAACCCTAACACAACAAGATGAGTTTCAATGAATAATCTTTGAAAATAATCATGCCAAATACACAAATGATATGAAAATAAAACCAAAACATACAACTTTGTACATGTAACATGTAACCAAAACATGTAACTTCTTGCAACTCTTAGTTAAAGATCTATAATAGATTCACTTACACACATTCCCTTCCTGTTGTATTCATAATCATGAGATAAGACTCACTATGAGGAAAAAGCAATTTTAGATCTTCTGCTAATGACAGTATGAAGTGTTTGAACATAAGGAATTCTGGATTTCTTGCAATAAGCAAAATGGCATGTGAAGGTTAAACTGGACCATCAACTTGACTGGCTTGAGAGCCACTCTGAGGATTGGTAAAATACATTTTTGGATGTGTCTGGATGGGACATGGAGGTGTGACCATAAGTGCCACACTTGGTTCTTGGTCCCTTTCTCTCTGCGCTGCTTCCTTGCTTTGCTTCCCAGTTACATGAAGCAAACAGCTTTTCTCTATTACACTATTCCATAGTGCTATATCTACCTGGGAGCCAGCTAACCATGGACTGAACCCTCTGAAACTATTAGCCAAATTAAACTTCTCTTCCCTTAAATTACGGATGATGAATATTTTGTTCTGGCAACAGGAAAGGGGATCTGTACAGGTCACCACAGTAAGAAATCATGGCCTGAATTCAATGTAATAGTGAAACAGCTGAATTACTCTTGCTATTAAAAAATAGTACTATGAGAAACTTGGATACAAATAGCTACATTCGATCTTTCATTATCAGGCAAACAAGAATAAGTTGTTCAATAAGATCATAGAAATATCTTTAAAACTCAAAAATATTTACTCTGAGAAAATAAACCAAAAGAAGGGAATAATTTTACATATGTAATTACCTGTTAACTTATTAATTATAAAAAGAAAATAGGAAACAATTTAAAAATTTAATCAAAAACAATTTAATTACTTACATGTTCACTCAAAGTTACACATTATAATTTGTATCAACATCAAAAATATTTCTAGAGCTGAGCTACATGCCCAGTGGTAAAGTGCATGTCTAGCATGCACAAGGCCCTAAGTTCAATCTCCAGTACCACCAAAAATATACTTTTTTCTAGCAAAAGGTAAAGAAAACACAAACTTCTAAAGTACATATGTTTAAAGAAAAATCCAAAAAAGGCTATAGTAAAATGAAAATAGTTTCGTGATAATCTAATTAGAGTATTTTTTCTTAGCCAAAGTAAATGTGATTCTATAAAATTTAACATCTTTGTAAGTAAAACAAAAACACTGCAGTACATCTTTAAAAATATAAAATATAGGGGCTGAGGATTTGGTTCAGTGGCACAAGCTCCTGCCTGGCAAGCACCAGGACCTGAGTTTGATCCCCAGTACCACCAAAAAAAAAAAAAAAAGTATATATAT
>PVJX010017356.1:0-38520 GCA_004027295.1 Dolichotis patagonum
AGCAGAAGAAGGGAGAGCCTGTGACCTCTGGCACCCATACCCTTAGGGAGTTTTACACTTCCAGCAGTTCCCCTTCCTTTCCCACCTCCCTCCCAACTTGTCCTTGCACTGAGCCCCAAGCCCAGGATCCTTGATTAGAATCCAGCCTTGGAGGCACACCCATGCACAGCATCCTCTCTATCCAGGCCTCCCTCAAAGTCCCTTGCTCTTGCTGCTTCCAGTTGTGCCCTCTTCCCTGGGGAGCCCCACCCTTCTTTAGTTTCCTTTCCCTGACAGGTGAGTAGATGTGTGGCTACTGCAAGGGGATTCCACAGGTTCTACTTTCAAAAGGGCCTGCTGGGGGCCTTCCTGGGAGCCATAGCTGAGGGCTGAGCACGACACCTCACCTAGAAGAGCCACCACTGCTGCTGGTGGTGATGGGCTGTGGCTAAGTTCCCACCACTGGGGACCCCACCCTTCTTACTGGGAGCCTGGCACATCTCACCAGTGGCTGCTATCTTTGCCTTCCAGTTCCCATCCCCTTTGTCACTTACTTCCTTCGCCTGGTCCCAAAGGTCTTGTTCCAGAGGATTTGGAGGCAACTGGGACAGAGCGAATTTGAAGTAGGGTCTTAGATTCTTATACACATAGACACAAGGGCCTGAGGCCAGTGCTAGAGCTGGAGTCCGGGGCTGATGCTGCTCCATGAGGAAGGTGGCAGCAGCAGCTGGCAGAGCAGGCAGTGGGCTTTCCGTCAGCACTGTCGGGCCTTTGAGCACCTTTAGGTGAGGATTCCGACCACCTGGTCCAAAGTCTCCAACCACCAGCTGCAGAAGAAGATGGCTCATTCCAGACTGAGGAACTGAATGGCTGACCCCCTCTTTAGTCTTGGCCTTTTAGCTGGTGCTAATTGACTCACCCCATACTACCAAAGGATCTGCTGTCAGGTCCTTGGGGAAGTTACCTGACCTTTGTGAAGCTGACCTTTTGCCACTTGCAAATGGCATATGTGGTGAAAACCAAGTGAGACAGTTAATTACAGAACCTGGGTGAACACTTGTGAGGAACAGGTGGCAGCCGATGTTTTTATACTAATTAGTCCACTCAGTATTTCCTGCTGGTGCTGGGGACTGAACTCAGAACCTCATGCATAACCAACACTGGACTAAATATTGTTTTCTTTACAATTTTATTTATCTTTATATTGAACTTAAGTTTTCACCTTTTAATTATAGAAAATTTCCAATCATATATAAAAGACAAAAGGCTTGTATAATGAACCTCCACATACCCATTATCTAGCTTCAAGTATTACAGATCATAGTGAACCTTAAAATCTATGCCCTCTTCATAAACATAAAACTCTCACTTCCTTCCTTTTACCTTTTCTCCATACCATAATGCCCACTCCTAGTCAACAGTTTATGCTTTCAGCAAAGAATCATGTTAAGGTAAATAAATTAAAAGACTTTGTCTTGGTAGAATCCCCAGCAGCATTTTTTCTGCTTTATTTTCTTCAGTTTGTATTATAAAATTAATAGTTCACTTCATTTATAAAGTTAAAAGTTAACACAAATATGATTTTCACAATACATGAGAATTCTAGATTATTTTAAACCTCTTCGGAGCCACTGGGAAATCTTACTTCCGGGTTACCCCATCACCAATTTGTTTTTCAATTGCTTACCTTGTACTCTCCATCCCCATGCAAATCTGCCAGCGCTGGAAAATTAATACAAGGCCATACATCAGTCTCAGTATCAGACACATTGCATAACATTTTTTGTAAGACCCAGGGTCCGATTCCCAGATTCACCACGGTGGCTATTATCTGACTACCCCATTCTCCTAGAACTCAGAGTTCCTGGTTCCAGACTCACCCAGGCAGGAAGAAAAGGTGTGGATGTTGGCCATTGGGTCGTAGTGTGCATCCAGCCATTTCGAATTGGTCTCACTGCTGCAAGTCGGGAGAAAGAGCCGGGAAGTGAGATTCACAGGTGCGGAGGAAAACTTTGAGGGAGCTGTGTCTAAGACTGAGGGGTTACGGGGAGGGCTGTCAGCTGAGAATAAGAAAACATCTGGGTCCCTGTCCAGGATCCGAACTGGCGCACCCAGTGATCTGGAGTCAGGCACTCCCTGGACATCGGTTCCCCTATCTGATTTCTCAGAGCCCTTCAAGGACTTCCAGCGATGCCCAAGAACCACAGGAACCTACAGCTGGGGAACCAAGGTACCCTGTTTACATCTGTGGGAAAGGAAGTTTTGATGACCCGGGTTTTAACCTCTCAGCTCCGCCGCTATCGCAATCGGATGAAGACACAGCAGCCATCTTCTTAGGCGTTGTCTTGGCAACCGGCTCCGCCCCGGGCGCCGTGCCGCACCCCGTAGAGCCCGGATACCCGGAAGCACGCGTACAAAGGTTCCGGGGTGAAACTTTCCCAAGCTGGGCCAAGATGCAGTGGCATCTTTGCTGGGTGCAGATTGCTGGAGGCGCAGTCCTTCATCTCTGATTATTTTGCTGTATGGTTTCTAGGCTTTACAGCTTTTGGATTCGAGGCCTAGAGAGAAGCCCCTGCTAGGATTTATAAACACCTAAATGAACTTCATCTTCAGGGCTACCCAGTTGAAAAGGGCCATGGCCCTTCTGGCTATCACACTTAGAGGCCCAGGCTCACAAAAGAAAATACGAGTATTAAGGGGGCACTATGGCAAATGCTGACTAAAGGTGGTTTCTGGTTTTTAGGCTCCGGGAATATTTTTAAATGCAAGAAATGCAATAAAGCTGGGCATGGTGGTGCATGCCTGTAATCCTGGCACACAGGAAGCTGAAACAGCACGGTATCTGCAAGCGTGAGGCCAGCCTGGGCTACAAAGTGAGTTCAAGACCAGCCTGAACCACATAGTGAAACCACATAGTGAAACAGAAAGAAAAGCAACAAAGGAGGGTTGTAAAAATTGTGCTGTAATGTAAAAATCCTGTTGCGGATGGGGGAGTTGGCGTTGGCAAAATATATCCCTCAACCCTCTCCCCAGGCCTTGGTCTCCTTTCCCTACAGCCAGTAAAAGCAAGGAATCATGCACATTGCAAAGATGGTGGTGGTTTTAATATTTATTTTTCTAGTTATAAAAGTAATACATGAAGAGCACTGGATTTGGTGAGAACATTTTGAGCCCCAACTCTCACATATCACTTCCCCAATCTAGATCAGTCACTTCTCAGAACAGCCATTTTCTCATTTGGGAGACCAGGTAAAGAGCCCTGTACTGTCCATTCCACAGATGGCAGTGCAGATCAAATAACAGAAGGGAAGCACTTGGTAAATCAGAAAGTGCCAACAAATGGAAGGGTTAAGTGTAACCACCCTCTGCTGAGGTAGCACCAAAGTCCCAGCTCCTGCCCTTCCTCTACCCCTCAATTACAAAATGGAGGGCCAGACACAGCCCTGGTTGGATGGAGTACAGGGAAGAGCCACACAAAATCGTCAAGCTTGGCCAGACCGGGCCTCACTGGGGCTCTTCCAGAATCGGGCATCAGCAGTGGCCAGCTGGGTGAGAACCGCCTCCAATTCCGGCCCATCATCTGGGAAGCGCTCAGAGAAGGATCTGATGAGTCCAGCTGCAGAGGCCTCATACTCAAGAAGCTGCACTTCTGAGCCTGAGTTGTGGAAAGCAAACATGGAAGTTAAATCATAATGATGTGATCACAGGAGCAACTGGTTCTTGCTAAGCTTTCATGTCCCAAACTCTGTTCACTATTTAGGTTAATTATCTTAATCCATACAATCATTCTGTGAGGAAGGAAATATTATGGAGGACTATTAAGTTAACTACTGCAGACTCAGTCCATTCCCCACCCTGTCTGGCTGTCACTAACATAAAGATTTATATCTTGTTTCACCTAAGAAGTAGTGAAACAGATACAGTCCTTGACCTCCTGGAACTTACAGTCCAGTAACTGGTTCTTTTCTGTCTAACCTGGGCAAGTTTCTCAGTGTCTGTGAGACATTTTCTTCAGCTGTAGAGTAAGCACAGTATCTCTCTCAAAGAACTATGGTGATCACATACACCAATCCACTGCCTGAGTGCTGAACAAATGCTAGTTGCTACCAGCAGCATCATCTTTGAGCCTGTTATTCACCTGTTTAAGGGGCCTGCTCTGAGAGTTACCTGAGTACCCATGGGACGCATTTCCATCTGCCACACTTCAACTGCTCTACCCTCTCACAGCACCTGATGCTCCGTGGCACTGCAGAGTGTACAGTAGTTAAGAGCACAGCCTTTGGGTTTATATGGCTCAAATTCAAGTCTTGACTCTGTCCTCTTCTAGTTCTATGATCTTAGGCATCTATGCAGCCTTCTTGTATCTCTGTTTCCAGATGAAAAATGGGGATAACTCATTGTTGGGAGGTAATTATAGAAAATGTTTTACTAAATATCTGTTATTTGGAAGTCCTCAAAAATTAGCTATCATCGTTGTCGTCATCATCACTTTGAAAAATCCCACTTTTTCTTCAGGTCTAGCTTAATTGTCACTTCCTCCTTAGATCTTCCTAGATCTTCTAGGGAAGATGAAACCTTTTTTCTTTTATGCATCTAGAGCACTGTTAGTGTCTTTTGATCCTCATTGGTGGGTCCCTTGTATGATTATGATCTCCATGTCATATCATTTCTAACAGGGCTGGGAACGACTCGAATGGAAGGCCTGGGTTCCATTCACCTCTTCACCCCCGACAGGCTCACACAGGCCTGGACATATCAAAGCCATGATGGTATTCTCCATGGAGCTGGCAGGATTTCTTCACTCTCTCATCTAGCAGTTGCTGCATGACAGGCCCTGTACTGTGGCAGGGTATGTTGTTCCTGCTATGCTGTCCCTGCTCTCATGGACAAGCCAGGCAAGAGAGTAGCCAGACGGAAACTGAAGAGCAGAGAAACAGTTAGTGGGAAGCACTTTATGCTAGCACCTCTGCTGTGCTGCACCAAGGAGAAGCAAAATGTGGAGCCGGTTTAGAATTGTTTGTGGATATGATTCTCTGTAAGAACAATTTAACAGAGACCTGAATGACAAGAAAGACCAGACAGATACAATCTGGGAGATGCCCATGCCAAGCAGAGGGAACAGCATGTCCAAAGGTTACAGGAGTGGCGAGAGCTCAGTGGGCCGGAGAAATACAAAGGCACACAAGGTACAAGTGCCATACGGCCTAGTCTGAGCTTCTGGAAATGAACTTGGCACTCGAGAAAGGACAGGGATGCTGGGGCTGATAGCGGAGTCCAATACTCCTCCCTTGGGTTCCACTTAGCCTGCCGAGCCCCAGCTCACTGCCTGACCTGACCCATGGCAGGGCACCTGACAGCCATGGTTCTCCAGTTTCTGGCCTGGTTACCTTGAACCCCTGCTCTGTTGGCCTCCCTCAAGCCTTCTGCTGACAACCGGCACAGCCCTGTGTATGGTGGTGGCGGTGGTAGATACTGAGTTTTTTGTCCAAGTGCATCCTCTGTGCTCTGAAGGCCCTACATGGTCCCCGTCAACCCCCGCCGCCATTACCTTCCAGGCGGGTGTTGGGTTGTACAATGAGCTTCCGGGATTCCTTGCGCAGCAGCACTGTGTCCCTGAGGGTAAGGAAGCACTCGGGGGGCGCGTCAGTGACCGCTGCATACCCTTCATACAGCGCCCGTCCTCCAGCCACGTCCCCCGTGGATTTCATTACCTGAAGGAACAGAGGTGGAAGTGTGCAGCGTGAGCACCTACCCTGTATCCGCAGCGCTCTGCCAGAGGCCATAGGTGACTGTGTCTCCTCCGAGATTCGGGTATATAGACTTAGAAGCTAATGTGATACTACTAAGAGGTGGGGATCATGGCAAGGGGGCCTCTCCAGCTGGACACGACAGCGCACATCTCTAATCCCAGCACTCAGGTGGCTGAGGCAGGCTGTACTGAATGAGGGTGAAATGCAGATCAAGTGCTTAGCTCATTATAAATGTGCTGAACTGAAGTGAATGTTTCTCATTTGACGTGTAGATGAAGTGGGCACCACATCACCCTCTTTTTAAAAAACAAGTCACATGCACAAAAAATAATAGGTTTGTCGTGAAAGATAATGAAAGACACCCGCTCAGGCTCTCAGCAGCCCACGTAAGAGTTAGTCTATGTGCGGCATCCTCATCAGAGGGAATCACTATTCTCAATTTTGTGCGATTTCATTGCTGGGTTTTATTCTGCACCATCTAATATTTAAGTTTCTGTCTTTTTTTTTTTTTTTTGTGGTGGTACTGGGTATTGAACCAAGGGCCTGAATTCACACTGAGCTATATACCCCAGTTCTTTTTTACCTTTTTTTTTTCCTCCTCTTTTGTACTTTTTACTTTTCAACTGAGTCTTGTGAAATCACCAAGTTGCCCATGCAGGGCTCGAACTTGAGATCCTCTGCCTCTGTCTCCCAAAGTGCTAGGATTACAAGCATACATTGCCATTCCTAACATTGCCTCTTTTGAGCTATATACATTGATTTGCCCTTTTTGCTTTAATTGTGTTTGAGATTCGTCCATACTAGTCATTGCTGTATTGTATTCCACTCATAAAGGCACCACAACTTAATCCCTTCTACTGTTGATATATAATCTGTGTTTCTTTTGGTTCTGTGTGTAAGTGGTGCTGGGGATTGAATCCGGGGCCTCCTGCATGCTAAATGTAAGCTCTATCACTGTGCCACATCCACAGACCTAACCTGTGTCTTTTGCTATTAAATGCTGCTCTGAAAGGTCTGGTGAACAGGTTTATGTCTTAAATCACATCCTGTAGAGGTTCTGTTACTGAGAGTTTGTTAATGGCAAACTGGTCCTGTTTATGTAAAAAAATGTCTTTAATGTCACATGCCTATAATCGCAGTACTTGGGAGGCTGAGGCAGGAGGACTGTCATGAGTTTGAGGCCAGCCTCAGCTACATAGTGAGTTCAAGGCTTGCCTGAACTACAGTGAGACTCTGTTTAAAAATAACAATAACAACAACAACACAATGCAACCAACCAAACTAATGAAACCAAAAAAACTGAAAACACCAAAAAAGGCTTTCATCCTCTCTCTCCCCTTCCTGCCTCTTCTGTTGCTGGGGAGAGAACCCAGGGTCTTATCCCAGGTGCTTCACCACTAGGCTGCACCCCCAGCCTATTCACTCCTATTATTAAAGCTCAGTTCACAGGGTATTGGAAGCTATTTACCCTCAGCACCTTACAGGTGTCATTTTGCTGTTGTCTGGTTTACTCTGTATTCTCATCAGTTCAGTCTAATTACAATCCTTTTATAGGTAATGTCTTATTCTATGGCTGCTTCTGGCATTTTCTGTCTTCAGCGTTTGGTGTTACTCTATGTTTTCAAGGTAGGGGTTTCACTTATTCTTCTTGGGGTTTGTACTTCCTTGGAGTCTATAATTAGTTCTAGAATATTCTCAGCCAATGGCCCTCCTCATATACCCTTTTTCTCTTTTTCTTTTGGAACTTTAGTTAGTCATACATTAGACCTTCTCACACTTTCCTCTGTCCTCACTTCTACTGCATTTTTTTGTGATTTTTTTTTCCTCTGTTATTTATTTAACCCAGAATGTATTCATTGGAATGGTTTCCTACTCATCTTGCTTCTGGATGCTTTGGTGCTGCTTCCTCCTGAAGGAGCGTTGTTCTGTAAACCTTGCTTTCCCTTCCTTAGGCTGGCAAAGGACAGTTGAGCAGCCAACACACAAAACGACCGTTTACAGCATTCTGGGCATGTCACATCCATGAAGTAGGGACTGGGGCTCTGTACCAGGAGTGTCTTCTATTTCCTCTTCTCCTCTTCTGGAGAGGGATGAAGGTAATCTTTGTGAGAGGCATGCTATGTGAGGAGTTCGTCACTGCCAGAAAGCTGTTACAGGCTGTATAATTTATTTTATCATCAGCTGAACACAAAACCTGTGTACAGCTGGGCGTGGTGATGCATGTGTGTAATCCCAGTACTCGGGAGGCTGAGGCAGGAGGAACTCAGTGAGTCTGAGGCCAGTCTGGGCTACACAGTGAGTTCAAGGCCAGCCTGAACTACATAGTAAGACCCTGTCTCAAAAAACAAACCAAAACAACCTGTTCGTCCTGTCTACTAGTTAACCTGCCCTTTAAAATTTCAGTGATTATTTATTAAACTTCAGTGATTACCTAGTTTATTTCAAAGAGCTCTACTTGATTCTTTCCCAAAGATCTAATATTTTGTGGATCTCATCCTTGTTTGTTTTGATTATTCACAAGTGGCAAAGTAGGACCTGGACTTAGGGCTCCATCCAGATAAGACTTCTTCTTGGACTCAGAGATGGAATGATTTTTCCTTTTGATAGCATTTAATACCCATAGGTGCTAAATTCACTCATTTCAGACTCCAGGAGTTCAAACAGGAATCTGGCAACTCAGCTGACAATGGGAGCCTGATACACTGTGATGTGACTCAAACAAGTGACTCAGGCAGACACAGCCTCTGGGGCACTGGTTCCAGCACCCTCTGCAGATCCCAAGATCTATGCGTGCTCAAGGACCTTACATAAGATATTTGAACAGAACCAACACACATGTTCCAGTGCATTTTAATCTATACGTTACTTGTAATAATGAAGATAATGTGTATGATAAAAACTACATTAGGTAATAATGACAAGAAAAGATACATGTTCAATATATAACGCTGGCTGCTATTCAGTTCCTAACAGTCTCCTGGAAATCCAGGCTATTGTCATCAGACCTTCTATGAAGCCAGAAATAAGAGACTGATACCCAAACTTTGCCAATTTTTATAATACAAGGTGGGTCAAAACTGTGTTTGGGACCCTTGGCTGAATGAAGTTTTTCCCTACCTGCTGTTCCTAGCTGTTGCTGGGAGCTAATACAGAAATGGCCACACCCAAAACAATTCCATATTCTTTTTTTTTTTTGGTGCTGGAGATTGAACTCATGACCTTGCGCTTGTCAGGCTGGCGCTTGTGCCACTGAACTAAATCCCCTGCCCAACAATTCCATATTCTATAACTTTCATAAAATTATTCCTCAGGAGACTGAAAACTGCTGGACAGAGACCGGGGGTGGGGGCAGAAGTCCCTGGAAGAGGCAGCCAGAAAGCTCTGCATGCTAAAATGCAATTCAGGCCGGCCTAGTGGTTAGCAGACCTAATGATTTGGGAATTTTATTCCTCTTTTTTTTTTTTTTTTTATTCATTTACAGTTAACCTTCTGGCTTGTGTTATTAACAACTTTACCTTAGAATAATTTTAGATTTATACAAAAGTTGCAAAGGTAATACAGTGAGTTCCCATATGCTCCAGCCCAGTTTCACCTGTTATCATCTCTCCCATAATCACCCCATTTCTATTAACTACTAAGTACTTTTCCCACCAGTGTGTTGTTGTTGTTTTGGCATTGAGAATAGAACTCAGGACCTTGCATTTGCCAAGCAGGCCCTGTGCCACTGAGCTAAATGTGCACGCCCTGGGCATTATATTATGTTTTTTTGCCATCTAGTGATATTTTAATTTCTAATTTTGTTTTTTGGTGGCCTTAGGGATTAAAACCAGGGGTTCATATGCTAAGCATGCATTCACTACAGGGTTATATTCCTGGCTGCTAATTTCTAATTTTATTTTACTTTAATGGTTAAACATACATCTTTTATAGGAAAATGCCTTATATCCTTTCTGGAAAGAGGTAGGAAGAAAATCACAAAAAGATACTGTGACTCATGATTTTAAAAATCATGTATCATAAATCATAAATTTATGATTTATGAATTAAAGGCTGGAATTTCTATAGGACCAACAGGACTGTGGTCTTGTGGAAGATGTTGTACAAAAAGAGCAGCTTCTTAGTGGTTAAACTCTGGTAAGCACCAGAATCCCTAAAAGGCTGGTAGATGTGCAAATTCTGGCTCCCAGCCCTCTGAGATTCTGATTCTGGAAGCTTGGGATGGAGCCCAAAGTTCTGCATTTCTAATCTGCTTCTGGGTGATGTGGCACTGCTGGTTCAGGAGGCACACTTTGATCACAGAGGCACAGCTGGCTCTTCCTTTTCCAATGTCATTGACCAGTGTATCTGGCTGTCTGTATAGTTCTTGCCATGATCTGAAGGTATCTTTCTTTTTTTTTTTTTAAACAGTACTAGGGATTAAACCCAAGGCCTTCACACTACATCCCCAACCCTTTTTAATTTTTTGTATTAAGACAGGGTCTCTCTAAACTGTCCAAGCAACTTCCTTAGCCTCCCAAGTGTAAAGATTATAAGCATGTACTATGAAGGTTTCTTATTCATCTATTATTTGCATGTTTACTGTCTACCTTCCCTCACTATTATCTGAGAAACTCAGTACCCAGCACTTGAAAAACACTTGCCTTAAGCACTCGCTGAGCAAGCATGTGTCAACATAGGGTAGGGGATGGGGCAGACATTGGGGGAGCCCAAGGGGCAAGATCTTTACTTACCTGAAGCCTCCGTAAGAATCGTTCCAGGGCAGGCCTGCCCACCGACCGGATCTTGTTGCGGTCAAGGCGGACTCGAGCATCTGGGCGCCCATCGGAGCCTGTGGTGGGGGTGACTGTTACGAGTCCCTCGCCAGCCTCTAGCAGGACCCTCAGGATCACAAACCGGGCCTGCATGTGCGCCTGTCAGGCGGGGGAGAAAGGAGTCATTGAACACCAGCATCTGTACTTGACCGGTGGCCTGATATATTGTATATGCTTAGTGTCAGTCATTATTGCTGTGTATTCTCCTCTACTCTGTGGGTTCTTTCCTGCCTAGTCCTCTCCAACCAAATCCTTCCTCCCACCTCTGCTCACAGAGAGGTCAGGCTGCTCTGGGGAACAAGAAGGCCATTTCCAGGTGCGTTGGATTTCCCCATGTCACCCTGCACACTCCCACTGCTCCAGATAGCAGCTGACCCCGAAGGCCTTCACTACCAAGACTCAGGTCTTTCTCTTCTCTAATCATTTTTTTTGGTATGTGTGGTACTGAGGACTGAATGTAGGGCTTCATGCATACTAGGTGCATGTTTATCACTGAGCTGCATTCCGGTTCCTTTTTTATTTTTTGAGATAAGGTCTTGCTAAGTTGCCCAGGTTGGGTTCAAACTTATGGTTCTTTGCCTCAACCTCCAGAGCAGCTGAGATTCCAGTATGCGGCACCATGGCCAGTTCTCTTCTCCAGTCTTGTTGATGCTCAACAACGTGACTGTGCATTTGCAGATGACATAAAAAAGGCCCAGAGAAGTGAAGTACTTGCTTAAGAGTCACAGACATGGTAAAGGAAGAGCTAGGACACAGACCTAAGTTTCTAGAAAGTATAATATGTATTCTTTTCTTTTGGGTGTACAGTCCTGTCTTCTGAGGTGGTTTTTTTCCCATGAGTACTGGGGACTGAAACCAGGATCTTTACACTGAGCTCCGCCCCCCAGGTCCCTAGGCGTCTTTTAAAATTTTGAGACAGGGTCTTGTTAATTTGCTCAGGCTGGGCTTGAACTTGTGATTCTCTCAGTCTCCCAGGGTGGGGGTTAGAGGCAAGTACTCACCTCACCTGGCTAAAATATATATTCTTTTGATGACACAAACCATACTTACGTCAAAAAATATTTGTTTACCCTATTTCCAAAGTACAATAACTCAGCGGCCAAGCCCAGTGACTCTGGAGCAGACTGTGTAGATTTGAATTCTGGCTCTGCCTTACTGGGAAGTTAATGAATCTCTTTGTCTCAATTTCCTCATCTCTAAAGTGAGGATAATAACAGTGTGTACCTTCTGGGGGTGAAGCAGGGAGCAACAGTTAACTGATACGAGGTGATAAGCACTGTGCACACAGTGACACATGGTATGTGACCTGTTCTAGTGACACCAAAATCACTTGATCTGATTCACCCCAAAGGATGGCCAGGGAGAGATTACTGCTCTCACTTCAGCCCAGGACACGGACATGCTCATAGCAGTGACCTGACCTGTTGCACTAGCAGTGGAATCTGGGATTGAACCACTTCGCCTGCCTTAAAGACACAACTGTCCCATCCCAGCACCCAGAATCCCTCCTGCCTCCTGCGGGCTCTACCCAGCCCTACCTGTCGCCAGTTGGAGGCCTCTGGGGTATAGAACTCAAGAGCCAGCAGCCCTGCACGAACCATGTTGAGCCAGTTAACGTAGATCACATCTTCTGCGTCAGCCCCCTCAAAGCCAAAGATCCTGGGGGAGAGTGGGGCAGGCGGGAGTGATGATGAGGGCTCTGCTTTCCTGGGTGGCCCCCTGTTCCCACCCCTCCAGGCCTGCTGCTCCTACTCCAGCACTTGGGGGTTGAGGCAGAGGTAGAGGCCCACACTCTCAGCCCGGCACTCTTCGTAGCTCGAGGCAATGGTGCTGAACTTGCTGTCCCACGTCTCCCCACTCCGGTACCAGCTCTGAATCTGGGAAGGGAGACCGAAGAATCAGGTCCCACTCTGCTTTTTTTTTTTTTTTTTAAAGCCCGAACGCAGTCCCTCACTACCACAAATTATGCAGTCGAGTTTCCCACATTTGGGGAAATCGCAGGGGTCAGCACATCCAGAGTGCAATGGATAAGCCTCGCCCTGGGAAAACCACCTTCGTGGGCCCCAGGCAAGCTGTCCCCACCTGCTCTCCAGTCTCCGGGTTGATCACTGTCTCGGGGTCAAAGTTGAACACTCCTTTTTCATCCTGCAGGAAGAGGTCAGTGTGAACATGGGGCCAGTGAAGGAGAAGAGGTGTGAGTCCTAGGCCAAGGAGTGACTAAGAAAGGCAAGTGTGGAGCAGTGCGTGAATGGCAGAAGCGGCAGGCCCACTGCTGTGCTGTCGCCCAGTCCTGGGCCTGGGATACCACTGCTTCCTCAGAGCCTTGGGGGTACAGGTACCCATCCCTGCACCTAGAATCCGGATTTCCAGGAGTGGAGGCATTAGCTATTCTCCCCACTGCAAAGGGGGAAACGGGGCCAGACAGGAGGGACCTTGGGCAGTTGTGTGAAGGCCTAGACCTGAGATCGCAGACCCTGATCACAGATGCTCCAATGGGAGCATCAGGGAGCCCGGGTGCTTCTCCCCACATGCTTCCTGGCCTTCTCCCATGCTGCTGCAGGAGGGCCCAGCACCATCCCCACCATCCTGTCTCAGGCCACAGATCTTTTAGGCATTATCCGTTTCATCTTCACTCTGTCCACCTAAATCCTCCAAGGAAGGCTCTATTGTTACTCAATTCATAGATGAGAAGCTGAGCTTGACAATATCCCTTAAATGGAACTGGAGCATATAACCTCTGCATACAGTCTCTTAACACATGGGTTTACTGAGAGCCTACTGGGTGCCAGGGTACCATCCACCATTATTATTTTTTGGGTGTTTTTGGTACTGGGAATCAAACTCAGGACCTCGTGTTTATCAGGCAAGCATTATGCCAGTCAGCTATATCCCCAGCCCCTCCACTTTCATTTTTATTCCTCCAACAGCCCATATGGAAGGGTCAGGAACCCTGTTGCATGAATGGCTTGACAGAGGTTTGATGACAGGAGCCACCTTGTCCGAAGCCATGACGTGGATAAAGCCTGGACAGGGCCCCATCAGCTGTTCTCCACATGCTCCTGACCTCCCAGGTTCACTCAGCTCTGCTCTGCCCCATCCAGCGAAGCTGCCCACCTACAGAGCAGGCCCAACCCAAAACCACACTGTCTCTCCTGGCCTTGCCCAGCCCCTTGTCATCCCATCTGTGTGGCTCCATGCTGGGGGCCCTCAAGCTTCCTCAGCCTGCTGGCTCGGCTGTCTGTTTGCTTTTTCTTTATTTTCCTTTTATCATGTGGCACTGGGCTGGCTCTGTGCATCTCACCTGTGCAAAGAGCTTGCCGCTGCCATGGCCCAGCAGCTCATGAAGCCCCACCTGCACATCGAAGGAGGGCCCCTTCCAGCGGGTATACAGGTCCTGCCGAGACAAGGGGAGAGCTGCTGTCAGCTGTCCTGCTGCAGCCATCTATTCCTAGTGGCCTCTATGTCCCTAGGCAGAAGTCCCATCATGGTGTCCATGCCAGGTGGGCACATAGCCCTGGTCATCCTTGCAAGGACCTGGGAGGGAGCAATGGCATCCATGTGTGACCAGTGAGAAAACACAGGTCCATAGTAGCACATGGTCACACAGCTGGAAGTGGCCAAGACAGTAGCTACACTCTGTTTTTGTCCCAGCTCTGAGCTTGTCAGCCTTCCCAGATCCACTGAGGTCAGTGCCCACCTTGTCCTCCTCCTCCAAGAATGTCAGTTTCTCACGCTGAGTGGCATAGGCAACAGCCAGCACGTTCCCCAGCGACACATTCTTAAAGCCTTCTGTCTGCCTCAGGTCATCATCTGGAAGAGAAAGCAGGACAGGACCAGAAAGAAAGGCAAAGGTCAAAAGTTAAAGGTCACAGACAGCAGGAGGAGCAGGCTAGGAGGGTGAGTGGAGCAGGGTAGTCTGCCTCCAGCCTGGGATGATGGCTGCCCAGTCAGGTTCACTGTCATGGGGTGTGTCAGAAGGTGGTTCCTAGGGGTTTAGGGAATACCGAGTAAACTCACAGTTGGGGATGTTGATGCCAGCAGGGATGCCAGAGCCCGCGAAGGTGAGGACATCCAGGGAAGTGAAGTCCGGGGTGAGGAACTTGTCCTTCTCAAAGGCCGGGGGCCAGGGCAGTTCCTTCAGCAGCTGTTCTGCGCTTGCTACCAGCCGCTCAAACTTTGCGCTCATGGCCTTGTTCACCATGGCCACAAAGCCTGTAGGGAAGTGGGGCCTGTGGCTTGGCGGGGTCCAGGAGGGATCCTACATCACCTTACTCACCCCTGCTGGCCACTCCATGTGTATTAAATGCCTGCTGTGTGCGGTGGCCCTGAGCTGACAGATGGGGACAACAGTATAGACAGCTTTGTGCAACAGTGCCTGGGATGGGGTAAGTAATGTTTATTTTCCATGGCTGTTGTTATGGTTATTACTGCAGGGAGGACTCTAGGGGACACTTGGGAACATGGACAAAGACCTGGGGAGAAGTGATTCTGACTTTCCTCCATCCCCAGAAGGTACCTTCAAACTCTCCTCGGGAACCAAAGGGATCACGGTAGCTCTCGATGAACCCGATATAACTGGGGGAGAAAAGGGCAGAGATGGAGGAGGGCAGACAGCAGGGGTGGCAGGCGAAGGCTAGCACAGCACCTCACCTCTCCACGATGGGGCCTTTGTCCTGGATCCAGAAACGGGAGCCCCTCTTGTGGGCCTCGATGGAGCCCTGGGTGAAGCTCTCCACATACTGGGCCAGCATCTGTTCCTGGTGGCTGTTGGCTGCGTATGCCTGGGGAAGTGTGGGGAGGTGAACAGAGTTTGTCAGTCTTGTGCCACTCTCCCATTCCCGAGCCCCTGAGCCCATGGCCCTCAGCCAGTCCCACCTTGGCTTTCTCCAGGTGCTCTACCACCTTCTGGAGGATGGGAGCATAGTCCCCCCGGGTCACCCGGAAATGGTTCCCTTGAAATTCATAGCTCTTCAGCTTGGACGTCATCTCGGAGACTGAAGCGGTGTCTGAGGAAAGAGGGCTGGCTCAGGGAAAAGGCCAGTGTCCATGTGTCAGGCATCTTAGTGGGCTCCCCACTATGCCACTCTTACTCTAAGATCTTCAGTGGCTCCCTTCGGTCAACAGAGATTAACATAAACACTCATGTTGCCAAAAAATTACCTAAGAAAACATTCCAAGTGTTTTACATGTGTTAACTCATTCAAACCTCATACCAACCCTGGCAAGAGGAGAAATTATTATATCTTATTTTTACAGATGGGGAAAATAAGGCAGTTAAAGGCTAAGTTTGTTTGTGTCTTGAGACAGGATTTCACCATATAGCCCAGGCTGTCCTTGAACTCAAGTGATGAGTGCTGGCATTACAGGCATGCGCCACCATGCCCTGCTAGTAAATTTGTTTTCTAAGTTCACAGGGATAGCAAGAGGCAGAGCAGGGATTCACAGTCAGTACAGTAGGTTGTACTTTAAAAACAACAACCCTCATCCCAAAAGCAGTCATCAGAGTCTTTATACATGGACAACAGGATAACTGAGGAGTAGAAGCTCTGATCTCAGAAAAAGCTGTGGTAAAAGGAGGAAGGGGCCAGCAGCTAAGGAATGCAGACAGCCTTCAAGAAGCTGGAAAAGGCAAGGAAACATTCCCCCAAAGGCTCCAGAAGGAGCACAGCTCAGCTGCCACCTTGAATTTAGACTCTGGACCTCCAGAGCTATATGAGTTTTGACCACTAAATTTATGGTAAGTTGTTACAGAAGTAATGGGATACAACACATTGCTATATATTCTGCTTGCTGTCTCCAATCAACAAAATATACAGCTGTTCCCTCTTATCCACTGGTGATATATCCCAAGACCCCCAACAGATATTTGAAACCAAGGATAGCACTGAACCCTGTGAACCCTACTACATTTTTCCCGTGTATACAGACCTATGAAAAAAGTTTAGTTTATAAATTAGGCACTGTAAGAGATAAAGCAATAACTAATCGCTGGGGACTTAGCTCAGCAGCATAAGTGCCTGCCTGGCAAGCGCAAGGTCATGAGTTCGATCCCCAGTACCAAAACAAAACAAACTAATCAAAATTGAACAACTATAACATTATAATGAGGGCTGAGGATATAGCTCAGTGGCATAAGCACCTGCCTGGCAAGTGCGAGGTCCTGAGTTTGATTCCTGGCACCAGAAAAAAAATTATAATGAATTATTCAAAACAAATGGGGCTGGGGATTTAGCTTAGCAGCATAAGCTCCTGCCTTGCAAGCGCATGGTCGTGAGTTCAATCCCCAGTACCAAGAAAAACAAATGGAGTCAGCTGTAGTGGCACACTTCTGTAAGCTCGGCATTCCTGGAGGCTGGGGAAGGAGGACTGAAAGTCTGAGCCTGGTCCAGGTAACATGGTGAGATCTCTTCTTAAATTTAAAAATTCTTCAAACATAGTTGAAGAGATAGCCCAGTGCAAAGACCCTGGGTTTAATCCCTAGTACTGCAAAAACTGAACTAAATATAGAAATAAAAAGCAAATAAAATGCACTAATGAGTGACTTACGTCTGGCAATTTCCCCTTTACTACTTTTAGGTCATGGTTGACCCCAAGCAGGTTCCAATGGCAGAAGTGATGCTGTGTGGCTCTCCAGGAACACTTACTCATGGAGCTAAGCCACTGTGAGCAGAGTGAGGCACATGAGGCCACATGAGGCATTTTGGTGGACACTTCCAGTTGAGGTCACAGCCTATGGCTACTGTCTACATGGAAACCTTTGACTGACTCCAGTCCTCTCCACTTGGTCCTTCCATCCACGGTTCAGACATTGTCAATCAATGGCCAGTTGTTCCTGCTATGTGCTACATCCAACTCCTGACCCACAGAGGCTGTGAGCATATATAGCATAAAAGGTGGTTTGTACCCCTACATTTTGGGGCTGTCACATAGCCATAGCTAAGTGATACACCTAGGCAGCCTGGCTTTGAAGACACACTCCTTTTTTGTGTGTTTGGAATAGGACTCCAGACCTTGTGACTGCTATGCAAATGCCTTACCACTTTGTCACTGTCCTGTCCAGATCCTGTACCATAAATATGGGCCCAGTTTCTACTCTGGTGGGATTCCACAGACCCATATCCTTCTCTTCCCTGGTCAAACCAAATTGCTTGCTAGTCCCAAAGCTTCCCCACCACCCTGCTGTGACTCAGGGGAACAGTTCCCCACACATCCTCATGTACTCCATATCAAGTTCCTCAGCACCTACTATGTGCCTGGCACTGGGAAGACAAGCATGATAGAAACACCCAGTCCCTCCTCGTGGGAGGTTCATAGTCAAATGGGGAAAACAGAAATGACTGGGAAACTGCTGTGTGTGCTGATGGGAACAGAGAGGGGTGGCATAGAAGACCGGGAAAGGTCCCAGTAAAGATGACTCTGTCATTTGGCCTGGGGGATGAGGAGTTGGCTGTATGAATACTAAACATGGAGGTGGGGAGAAGTTCTGAGTAGAAAGGGGTCAGAGGTTGTGCGAAAGCCTGGAGAGAAGATGTGCAAACTAAAGCTATGTGGCACAGTTGGAGCACAAAGTCTGAGCTGGGACTGTAAAGATTTAAAACCAGGCTAGGTGTGGTGGCACATGTCTGTAATCTCAGCACTTGAGAAGCTGAAGCTGAAGGATTCCCTGAGTTTGAGGCCAACCTGGGCTACACAGCAAAATCCCGTCTCAAAAAAAGAGGAAGAATAAAAGGAGATACAAGGCTAGCCAGGGCTTGGGAGGATGTGGGCGGGTAAAGAGGGGTTTCCATACATACTGTGTCCTTCTGCCCTCACCTCATATGCCCCAATACTACCACCCCTGTCCATATGGTTTGGGAGGGGCTGAGCTTGTCCCCTGGCTCCAGGGAGGGCTTGAGACCAGAGGGCAATCAGAGACTCATCCTGGTCCATCTGTGAGGACTGGGTCACAGATAACAGAGGACCCCAAATGGAGACTACAGCCACTCCCAGGCCTTATGCACAAACTCCTGGCAGAGCTGGGAGAGCCAGGCCTCCAGAGTGGCTGGTTTGTGGAAGACGCTGGGAGGGAGAGCAGGGCCTGACCCACCTGCACTGAGTACAGAAGCCAGCCGCACCTCGTAGCAGGGCTTCCCTTCCTCATCCACTTCTTTGAAGAGACGCGTGTTGTAGGCACTGAGGTTCTAGAAAAGAGCAGGGGAGGGGTTTGGAGAGAGTGAGGTCTGGAGAGGGCAGGGGCATGGGAGAAGAGGCAGTAAGTCGGCAGAGCAGACGGGGGTCTCTAAGGATTTCCCAAGCTGGCTGAGAGGGCAAGCAGGGGTGGGTGGCTGGAGCTGACTGCCCTGCCTCGCTTCATATGCTGAGCACTAACTCACAAGCATGAACTCAAGTGATACTAGGTGCTGCATAACCTCAGTCAACCCAGGGCTACCTGAGGCAGGAACCATTTCACAGACACACATCAGGGCCACACAGCAGCTGAAAGGCACACAGGCTCCAGAGCCCTTGCTTGGAAGTATGGTTCTGATGTTCTACTCATCCTGCCCGTCTGGCTATTATCGGCCCCATAATCTGACGGGTAGGGTGGCTCTGTTCCTGGTACACCTGGGAGAGCTATGTCATATCTGAGTTTGTGCTGGGCTGACAACACTTGTAGACAAAGAATCCCCTAAGTCTTCTCCCCATCAAAGACCCAAGATGCCCATGTCTCTGGGCACAAGCTGAGACTCATGGGCAGGTGTCAGCAGCCCATGACAACCACAAGGAGACCACCCTGACAACCACCCTGAGGACAACTGCCCTGAGTCCCCAGTCCCAAAACCTGAGAGTCCAGAAAGTCTTGGGCCAGTTTGGCATCTTCCATGGTGCAATCCCCAGAGAAATAGGTGGTGATTCCCTGTCAGGAAAGAGACAGGAGGTGGGAAAGAATAGCTGTAGGCAGATCCCTTTCCAGGTTTCCTGAAACTCTGCCCAAGAGCCCCCACCCCTCCATCTCTGTTCCTGAGAGAAAGCTGTAAAATAATCAACCTGGGCCCAAGGTTAGGGCCCTAAGACTTGCCATGTCCTCCCTATATGTAGTGCAAATAGCTTTCACAAGCAGGGGGAAGCCTGGGCACCCTCCTTCCTCATATCCCTTCCTCGGTCCCCTCTACTCCCCAGCTCTTTTCTCCTTCTTTCCTCCCTCCTGCACACAGCATCCTGGAAGTTTCAAAACCATCCCTACAGCCTGCTGCACATTTTACAGATGATGAAACTGAGGCCCACAATGGGGAACCCCTCCGCTTCAAGAGTGGAGGGCAGAGCCCACTGTTTCCTCATCAGCTGCCCTTCCCTCCATAGCAGGAGGCCTGGGGAGACACCCTCTCTCCAAGCACTTGGGGGCCTCACTTCCTTCCCCAGCCCGAGGTGCCGAAGTCTGGGCTCCAGAGAGAATATAAGCTCTCCGCACATCTGCCAGAGGCTCCTGACTTCTTCTGGGTGCTGCTGCATGGCCTCGCTGCCCAGGATCACACGTTCCAGCTTCTCCTGCAGGAATATGGAAGCCATTGGCCCAGTCCCCTCCTCAAACCTGCCCTCCAGAGTTTCCTTTGCTCCCAAGTCTCTCACCTATGCTTTAAGAACACAAGATGTGGCCCAGGGCCCAGTAGCACTGGTGGGGTCTTAAGAAGTGTCAAACCTCAGACCCTGTCAATTAGATGCTGCATTTTGACATTACAGGCAATATGTGCAGGCAGTGCAGTCTGAGACAAGCCTTAGTACATGAGCTTCCCCTCCACCTCCCCTGCCAGGCTCAAGCCCCATGGTCCTTAGGAGGGATCCTGGGATAACCAACTGCTCCCTTCCTTACACTGCCTAACAGTTCATGTGCCACACCCTGCCCTGCTTGACCCTCAAATCAGCATGGTCTAGAAGGGCTGCATTTTTCCTTTACCTGTGAGCCCACAGCACCTGGTGAGGCTGAGTGACCTCCGAAGTCACACAGTGTGGCAGGGACAGGGCCAAGGCTCTGTTCAGCACACCTGACACTGATGGGAGTCCTTCTGCTGCCTTTATTACCCCCAACCCCTTGGACCTTTGCTCCCCACCTTCCCCAACTCTCCCTCAGCTCACCTTGGGCAGGTTGGGAATAAACTTGGTGTCACCAAAGGACTTGTAGTTGCCCATGTTGGAGTACACCCCTGCGGCATAGACCAGGAATGCCTGAGGGGGAGGTGACATCATTAGACACTTGGCAAGCACAGTCTCCTCCGCTCCAGGGAAGGCTCCACCTGGGACAAGAATGCTGGACAGAACTAGTATGCGTGAGGCTGAAAAATTTCGGGGCAGGACCTGGGTCCTGGGAGGCCCCAGTCAGACCTGAAGTTACTTTCACAAACCAATTTTCAGACCTTTGTTGTCCAGCCAAACTGGTATCAACAATTTGCAAACACACTCACGTGTACAACCATTTCTGTTCCCATATCCCCGATAACCTCTAGGCCACCTGTGGCTTATATGTCCTTTAAGACCTGCTGTGCCAACCTGACCTCCTTATCTAGGAAGCCTTACCTCAGCCACTACCCTGTCAGCAGCTGGCAGGATCAAATATTAGAGCCAGGGAGCCTTAATCATCCATCTATGCTATGGCTTTTCCTATCTCCAAATCTATCTCCCTTCTTCTGATAAGAAGACCTCAGTGTTTCTCTTTTGGGGCTGTGGAGGGGTCTCTGGGGATAGGCATGTAGGGTGGGTTGGCCAGTCAGAGAAATCACTTTCCCTGGCTAAAAGGATGAGCACAAGGATCAAGTTGGTCAACACCATCAGCACCACAAGTTCGAGATCAGCCTGGGCTACACAGTTGAGTTCCAGGCCAGCCTGGAGTGACCCTGTCTCAAAAAAAAAAGAAAAAAAAAAAGTAACATTGGTGTAGCACCTTCCAATGTATATGCATTTCCACAGAAATTAGCTTTTAGTAAGTAGACCAAGGCCTGAAATTAAGTGATTATCTGAAGTTCAAAAGAGGTAGAAGAAATGGTACCTCATCTCAGAGATAAGCAATTCAGTCTCTTTATTACAAATATAGAAAATCAGGCCATATTCTCATACATTTTAGTGAGAATATAAATTGGTAAGGTTTTTTAGAAGATAATTTAACAAAATCAGTTCACTGTAAATACTATACAGAGCTTCACTCCAGCAATTCTACTTCTAGAAATAGATCCTACACACACATGTGCATAAGTATGCTCACTCTAACATTGTAAGAAAAACCTAGACCACTTAAGTATAGAGCAGTAATGTTTAAAAAAGACTAAACTGATTACATTGTACACAGCTGTGATGTTTCACAGCCAATAAAAAAGAAAGAGGTGGATTAATACCTACCCTATGGAAACCCTCTATAGACATAGTCTCAATGAAATAAGCAGGACAGGGAAGAACATGGAGAGCATGATCTCATTTATGTACAAGAGAAAAATAAGGACTTGACATACTGCATGTACAAGGATAGGTATGCAATAGATGAGGGAGTGAAGAATTATATACCACACCAGCCACAGTGGTCACTCCTGGAAAGAGACTGAGAATGAGCAATCTTTGTGTTTTTCATGTCTCTTTTTGCACTGCCACAATGCACTAAGAATTCATGTATTAATTGGCTGACAAATGCACAATAAAAACCAGGAGACAAAAAAAAGCGCCAGGAGACAGGCAGAACATTAACCATTCTTCCTAGATTCATGCAGTGTGGTTGAGAACCAAATCAGGACTCAAGCCTCCCTCATCATTCCTACCCTGCGTCCTTCCTAGGCCTTCTCTGAATATGTCACACTCACCACAGCCACTATTTATCTTGAAGAAAGCACTGTTTTAAGTAGGTCATTACAAGGCTAAGAGGTACAGAAAACCTATGTGCATATTTTACAGATGAAAAGACTAGACTTCTGAGAGAGGAGGTTACTGAGTTTATAACCTTTGGTCTAATTCTTCACTTACTCCAAAGACAGACTGGTACCCTTGCATCCTGGTCCCTCACACCTAGAAACCACTCAGGAAATGAGTGTTGTTCTGAGCAAACTGACCTGATACTCCTCCTCCGTGAGGCCCTCAGCTAGGGCATGTTGGCGCAGTTGGTCAGGGTCCTGGGCTCGGAAGAGGCGGCTGAGCAAAGCATAGATGTAGGGGGCCTCAGGGGAGGTCTGTAGCAGCACAGCCAGTCCTCCATACCAGGCAGCCCGTGACAGGTGGTGGGCATAAAGACGCTCTGTGGGTGACAGCAGACGAAAGGCCTCACGGCAGTCCAGGCTAGACACACCAATGTCATTGGGTAGGATGTACTGGGTATCCGCCATGGGCCCTGTGGGGAATCATCATCATCATCACGACCATCACTTAGCATGTGCCAGCTAGACACCTGGCTCTAACTCCCATGGGCCCAGTTCATCCTTCCAAAAGTCCCAGAGGAGGGGAAAACTGTGACACCTATTCACCAGATATGCTGAGACCCAGAAAAGGCTAGGCAACTCACCAAAAAGTTTACGAAGTATGGGCTGGGGATTTAGCTCAGCGGCATAAGCGCCTGCCTGGCAAGCGCAAGGTCATGAGTTCGATCCCTGGTACCAAAAAAATAAATTACAAAGTACACTAGTGGGTCATATTTGGCTTCCTCAAATCCAACGATCTAGTACTACAGATAGGAAAACTAAGGCCATAGGGCAACTAGTCATGCCTAATCACACAATGGAGAGGGCAGCAAGGTTCCAACCTTGACTTGGTACCAGATTTCTCAAAACCAAGCAATTTGCTTTGTCTGTATCTCTCTTTTCTCTGTAAAAAAGATAACCATCTCCCCAACCTTCATAGGTGGGTATGCAAATTTGATAAAGTCAACCTCCACCTGCAATAAGGGTTTTTCTTTTTTTTCTTTTTTTTTTGGTACCGGGGATTGAACTCACGACCTCGCGCTTGCCAGGAAGGCGCTTAAGCCACTGAGCTAAATCCCCAGCCCTGTAAGGATCTTTCTTGTGCTCTTTGCTTCCCTTAGGGCTCCCGGTCACCTGTCGCAGTCTCATCCTTCTACCTTTTCTTCAATCCTCCATTCTCCTGGCCTTTTCCTCGTGTTCGGCCAGCGAAGCCACAGAAGCCCAAAACCCACTCTACAGATAGGGAAACTGCGACTTGGCTAGGTAACTTACTAAAGTTTTCAAAGCCCCGTTGGGACCTGGGATTCTCTCAACCCACAGCATTCTTCACGCCTCCCTCCCTGACCGGAAAGGAATGTCCAGTCTCCTCCTCCCCTACCCCGCCTCCCGAAGCTCCGCCCCAATAGCACAATCTCCCGGTTCCGAAAGAGATGTTAACTCCTTGGTGTCCTGATCGCTCCTGCGTTTCGGGGCCGAGAGAGATGTGAAAAGGTTGCTGGACAGTGAACAGAAAAGGAATAATCTTGCGCTCGGCCTAACCTCCCTCTAATTCCCTGAAAATGACACACTGTGACCCTGAACCACGGGCGCAACGCCTCACCTGCAGCTCCAGCTCCGTTCGCAAACTCACTTCCTGCTTCCGGCTATCCCATTCATTGGAGTTCCTCAAGCCCCGCCCCCACTGGCCAATTGCCTGCCACCGCGACCCAGATGGGCGGTGATGCCACCCAATAGATTCCCGAACCCGAGCTCCTCCCACCCGCCGGCTCCCAACCCCCAAGCGCTACGGGTGGTGTGGCTGGGTCCCAGTGGCCTTGGCCTTTTGTCCTCGGGCTATGCTTGCGCTGGGCCCAGCGCCTCGGCGCAGTGGCCGCGTCCTGGTCCAGGCAGATGAGACAGACAAGGTCCCTGAGCCCGGACAAGGCTGGCGTGGGTGTCATGGACAGAGTACTCGTGACCTCCTCACACCACAGCCGGAACTCGGCTCTTGAGAGTTTCACTCCCGTGTCTCAGAATTCAGCTTCGCAGGTGCGAATCTGCACGACGGAAGTAGCGTGGCTCTGGGGGTCTGGGTGGAGATTCTGCACACCTGGTGCTGGAATCGAGGTTATGAACAAACAGGCTGCCGCGGAGCCGAGGTGTTTTCACCCGCAGAGGCAAGAGGACGGAGGAACGCCCCCAGGGCTTCACCGCGCTGCCAGGGACTCGTCACGGGTGTGGCGGCAGCCGCTAAACATTTCCAAGCCTCAATTTCCCTGGCACGCAAGGGCGAGGGCAAGGAGGAGCTGGTGGCTTCTTGGTGCTTGCCAGGTATCGAATACATGAGAAAGTCCCCTGGGTCACCCGAAAGGCAGCCCGGGGTGGAGGCGGTCCTGAATTCCGCGCCCACAACTCGGGAGCGGCTGGGTACAGCACGTGGAAGTACTGGCTGCTTGGCAGACTGGGAAGTGTCTCGAGAATGGTCAGATTCAAGGCAGAGCCAGGACGCTTAGAGGAACAGATCTCGCTTCTGTCACCTACTGGCTGTTGACCTTATACGAGTCACTTTATTCTTCCTGTCTTGGCTTTATCGTTGGGGAAAAACTGAATCCATTCCGAAATATTGTAGGCTTCAGTGGCTGTTGGCGGGGCATGATTGTCCCCATGGGTATATGTGGTGGTAGTGGTGTGTTTGGGAACTGAAACACCCGAACTCTCCTTGCCATTCCAGTTTCTATTCACAGAGGTGCCCAAGGCCCTCCTCCACACAACAGTGCTACTAGTTGTTGACTCTGATGATGGTTGTCATTATAAGCGGGAGTCCAAGAAACGGGTTTGTGCCCTTAGGAATGTCACCTTTTCTGTGCCTCACGTTTCACTGTCTTTAAAATTGGTATAAAGTTGAGGGGCTTAGGTAAGTTGAAGTTAATGCAGAGAGGTTAATGCTGCCATGTCCCTGGTGACAATGGACAGCTCAAGCAGGGAAGTTTCCTCAACGAAGCTGCACCATCCTATTTTTATGACTGCAGCTAGTATGAGAAAATGAGCCCTTGCTGAGGTCTTTTGTCAGCAGCTTGCCATGCAGGATTTCTTCCAAGTGGCTGAGATTCACTGACATCTCTAAGGTCATGTAGCATGTCTTCAGGAATCCCTGGATTGGGGCCTGCTCTTATCTGACCTTCTGACACTATTCCCGCTGTCTGTATTTCTAGTGTTTTGTGTAGGAGCACAAGGGGGCTGAAATGCTCCCATACCTAGTCTACCATTGCCATCTGCCCTCCATCCCACTGTATCTGTAATGCCCTGGAAGCAAGAATTTGATCACGTCTCCCTCTTCTCACCATGCATGGTGCCCTCTGTGTCAGCCCAGGTCTGGTCCCTGGCCCCAACATATGATCACAAGCAGGCCCTTCCCCCATAGAATGTGCACTTCTGAGGTTCTGGCACCTGTCCTGCACTGGGGACAATGCCCAGATCATGCCTGTACTCATACCCTTCTCTTCCCACCTCTGAAACACCTGTGTTACTTGCCTTTCTGGGAATGTTAGGAACCAACCCCAACAACCCTTGGCTCACAGGAAGAAGTGATTTTCAGTGGGGTCCAGCTCAGACTTGGCCTCTACAGCAACCAAGGCCTACCAAACTCCAGACCAACCACTCCCACCCACCCCCTTCTGCCCCCTTGGTATTTTCCTTGTAGTGCCCTGCTGTTTCCCTTACCGGGGCTACACACCCAACTCTGCCCTGCCTCTGGAGCCTGCCATTTCAGACATGGCCTAACAGTCAAGCTATCTCAGTGCCTTGGGGGCCCTCAGATGTCAGGACACCCCAGCTTGGCTGATGACCCATTGCTTTAGGGAGTACTGGTGGGGAGCAGGGTGTGGTACTTGGCTTCACTGCCAGCTCTGGCAGACCCCTCTTCAGACCAGGAGCTGGAGAGGCAGGGTCTTGCTTTTGCTGTCATTTTGTATGGGGCTGCGCACTGAGCAGGTAGGTGTCTACCAGTCCATTCTCTAGCCTCTCCATGGAATAGATCCTCAGTTCAGCCCCACTCATTAAAGAAAGCCCATGTGAAGAGGGGCATGCTGTGCCACCTAATGGGCAGTCATGGGTCCAAATTCTGGCCTAGCCATTTTCTAGCTGTGTGACTTGATGCATGCACCTTCATACTCCTGAGAATGCACATTGGGACACCTCCCTTCCATATCACTATGAGGATTAAACACAATCTCTGAAAAGCAGAGCCCAGGGCCTGGTATGTAGTCAACGAATGCAGTTGTTATTACCGTCAGCAGGTACGGGACACATGGTGAGCGTTAAGTGACGGTAGCCCTTGTGTGAGAGCCAGCGCTCTGGAGTGTGTGTTCCCCTTTCCTTTGTTGACTCCTGGCTCTCCACAAATGAGGGTGTAAGTATTCTATCCCTCTTCTCCAACTCTGTCTGCCCTCTGTAGCCCTTGCTCTAACCCCACTAAATCTGTCAGCCCCTGTTCCTTATCCCCAGCCTGCACACAATATTTAGAATGCCCAGCTATTCTGTGGGCCTGGAGAATTTCGAGCTGCCATGGAGGCTGAGCTCCTATCCTACCTCCTGCCCAAAGCATTGTTCACTTACCCATAGTCAGCAAGGACTGCTCCCCAGCTTCTAGGATTCTCTGGTCCTAACACACATGAAAGTACCTGTCATTTGATAAGTTGATCCATCCTCCACTATTCTAGGAACTCCAACAGGCAGGGAACCTGACTGTCTCTGTGTTCCCACAGTCTACTCAGTGGAGTCCAGCCCACGGCAGGCATAAGCAAATGCCAGTCCTGGCCTGCTGCCCACTCATCACTTGCTCAGGGCATTGCATACATGCGGGATATACATATTGGTGAGGGCAGCTGAGCATTGAGGTTTATAGAGAAACCCAGGGCAGCAGCAGAAAGGACAAATATCTGATAGTGGGTTAGCAGGCTCAGGGTGCAGTTAGCCTAAGCTGGGGGTCAGTGGCTGTAGCCCCTTCAATCCCCCAGGGGCACAATGTAGGCAGCATGATGTAGGACACCCCAGGAAAAGCAGGGCTGGAATTCCCTTCAACAGCCTGGAGCAGAGCTGAAGGCTCTATCAGTATGATCAGGGTAGAGATCTTGGGGACCCGCTTGGGGGTCAGAGTTAGGGAGCAGGTCACAGCCCATCTAGTGTGTCCAACCTGTGTGGCTATGTGCCAGCAAGTAGAATCCCACATGCAGAGCTCTATCTGGGCTGCAGGAGCGGGGACCTCAGTGGAGAGTCAGATGAGGCAAGAAGGGTCCCGAGAGCCTAGTCCAGTGGCCCCTGGAAAATGAGGCGGACACAGCCATGCTCGCCAGTGAGCCAGGCCCCACAAAAGGGACAGGCAGCATGGAAAGCATGGGTACCATGGGGCAGCGGTGTCTGGGCCCAGTAGCGGGCAGTCTTCTCAGAGCAGACGTGGCCACAGGGAGCAAAGGCATGGCTGGGTGGCCCAGGGTCCAGGCAGAGGCCAGCCTCCTGGCCAAGCCATAGGGGCACATAGGGCCCCACAAGGCGGCAGAGAGGACACTCGCGTTCCTGGGGCCCTCGCTCCCGCCGGCAGCCCCAACCATGGTAGCCGTGGACGTGGCCGCAACGGACGTAGACCCAGGGTTGCTGCTTGTCAGGTGCTGTGCGGCCTCGGGCTGGACTGGGGAAGGCCAGGGTACTAAGGCCCACGGGGCACTGGGGCCGTGCTGCGTTTGCCTCTTGCCTCTGGGCCTCCAGCTGCTTCAGCGTGGGTGCCCGCAGCAGCCCCGCCGGAGTACGCCACAGCAGCGTGGCCCCACACAGGTCGATGAGCGAGCCGTCTTGCAGCACGTTGGATTCATTTTCCACCTGCCAGAGGCAGCAGAAGGGCCTTAGCCCACAAGGCCCAGGCCCAGCCATAAGGCAGCCTCACCCCAGTAAGCTGCCCATCCATCCCACTGACACTGCCTGCAGAGAGCACCCCAAGAGGCCATGTGGGAGGGCAGACTGGTGCTCCCCAGCTACATGTTGTCACTCACTCTCAGTATGACCTGGGCTTGAGTGTCCTCATCTGTCAAATCAAGAGGTCTGGATCAAACTAGGGTTTTTCAGAATTTTCCTAAAGCTCTCCCATAATCACAGAGGCAGGACATACTTCTCATGCAGAATGCTGGATTCTTAGCCCAGAGCAGCTGTCCTAGGGGTTGTGGTTAACAGGAAGGACTTTGGCACCAGAATTCCTGTGCTTGAATTCTGACCTCACTGTTTAATAACTCAGTCTCCCTGGGAGAGTGGCTTGACCTCTCTCAGTCTCCTTATCCTCAAGGTGGAGTCTACATCTTGATATTTCAAGTGGGTCTCATGAAGATCATATGAATCAATCAGTTTAAATGCTTGAAATGGTCCCTAGCCCACAATGGATGCTCAACAAATATAATCATAGTTCAAGTGCATAGGTTTTAAAAATAATACTTCCAAAATCTGTAGCATTAATTCTCTAGAGAGATAGGCTGCTTTCCTCTGAGGTTTTACACATCCTCAATTCATGTACTCAGACTCAGGAAGAGCTTTCATGGCCCATGCTCCCACCTCTCTATAGGACTCACCCCAGATCCCACCCTTAGTTCTGTGATTGGAAGAGTGGCTGGCACTGGCAGGACTACTTCAAGGGCATTGTTTCCCGCTACAAGGGTATAATAAAGCTAAACCTGCCTGAACAAGGCATACTTGATACAAACTGCCAACACTCTAGCCTAATGGTGGCAAACCCATGGCACATGTGCCACAGCTGGCTGGCTGTAACACTGAAAGCTCTAAAAGGTTCATCATCACTGCTCTAGGATATAAACTGCTCACACATGGGCCAAGTGTCACCCTCCTAAGAGTATAGTTTTTTTTTTTAAATTGCTAGCAGGCTCAAAGCTGCTTAACACTGCATGGTGCATCTATGTGACTGTATTTCATATCTGTGGGCCTCTAGGAGTGTGTAAACTGTCCTGTCTACACGGTGAGTTGCGTGTGTCTATGACTCCCTGAGCCTGAGACTTCCTCAGTGTTCACTAGGGCTCCCTTGGGCAGGGGAACTGCAGATCATATCCAGGCTTGAACAGGCATTGGGAAGGATGGGGGGTTAGATAGAGTGGGCCACCTACCAGCTTCCCCCGCTGCTGGGCTGAGCGGCTGTCCCGCAGTGTGTACACGTTCCCGCAGACTGAGATCTCCCGCCAGACACCCGGGGCTGAGTCCTCGGAGAAGCCGCCCGCGGGGTGCATCACCAGGACCCCATTGGTGGTCAGGCCATCCATCAGGCCATCGGGGGTCCGCCATTTGGCTGCCCGCTCCTGGGACCACATGAGGGATCAGATCACATCCCTGAGTAGCCCCCAGCAAGCTGTGTGCTAGAGGTGTTTCCCCTCTACCCTCAATTCAGAGGTGGCCCCAAGAGGGGGCTGCTAAGCCCTGCATGGCATGGCTAGGATAGCTGTGGGCTGGCCCATCACTCCAGGCTGCTGTACCTCCCAGCCTCCCCTTCGGCTCACTCTTTGATGAAGAGCTGGTCCCTGCCTGGGGGCTCACTCACTCCAAGGAAGATGTTGCTGGAGGCGTCAAAGCCAGCGGCATAGATGCGGGCAGTATAGGGTGGCCTGCGGTCACAGAGAATGCGGCAGGCATAGCGAGAAATGGTGCTCTGGGCTGAAGGGCCCTCAGCAGCACTTCCTCCGGGGGACGTATCTGTTACCACAAAGTCGATCATGTTCTCTGTGGAGCGGCCAATCTGCAAGGGAGGGGAGGGCAAGCACTGGGGTTACAAGTGTAGAGGCGAATCTCACTAGCTTCCACCCCAGAGATTCAGCAGCTGCTTTGCATGCAGGGCTACCAAACAATGAGGCTGCCAGGCCTCAAGGAGAGGCAGCACCATCACTGCTTCTGGCACCCCTTGGGCTCCCAGGTGGGGTCTCTGTCCAATCATGGTCTGAAATGTCTCATTTTCTATTACCTCTATATAAAGCTCTCAGGGGCACCCCACTCGATAAAAACTAGACATCTGCTGATAGAACAGTAAAAAGGTAAGTACACTTGTATTAAAAAGGCTAAATACTAGCGGCAAACAGTGAATTTCTAGTTAGACATTACTACATGGTGAGCATTTTAGCTGTAATACCTCAGTTAATCTTCCCATTGAGTGGGTGCTATCATGGCCCTATTTATAGATGAGGAAACCAAGGCCCAGATAGGTGGTGTGTCCCACCTATGGCCTGCAGGTTGGACTTGCATAGTTGTCTGGGACACAATGAGTGAAGAGAAATGGCCTTGGGCCACATATATAAAATATATAATATCAATACATATAAATAACAAAACTTCCTTTATTTTAAAGAATTTTATTATAACACAGACATGCCCAACCTGCATGCTACAGGTTGGACATGCCTGATTTCTTGCCCAGTTATCCAGTGGTAGGTAATGGAGCTTGCATCTGAATCCAGGCATGGGGACTCACATCAGTCCTCCAATCTCTGAAGCCATAAGGCCTCCTGCTCACTGGTCATCTTGAGTCTGAGTATTGATATGACCACTGACTTGCTGTGTGATGTAGTCAATGGCCCAGGCCGGGACATCCTACTTCCTTAGCTGAAGAGCAGTCCACTGCCCTGAGTGCTCTGAAGCACCCTTCCCATGGCCTTCAATCCTGTGGCCTCCCCCTGGGTGCTGGCTGCAGAGCCCAGAGGCCAGGAGGCTAGTGGAGGGGGATAAGCATACCTGGAACATGTCTGTGTCACTGTCGTGTGTGTACTCCACTATGACCGAGTGGCTCCTGGACAGTGTGTATGAGATACTGTGCTGGCCTCGGTTACTCAGTGCCTAATGGAAAGAAAGAAGTCATTTCCCACAGGGCAAGTCATGAGAAGGATAAGCTTCTGAGCCAGAAACAAGCTCAGGGCTCAGTGCCCATTCCTGGGAAAGGGCAGCTCCACGATCTGCAGAGGTAACTGAGTAACAGGTGCTCTACAAAATTAATCTTCCAGTTACCCCAAGAGTGGCTTATTGTTCTCATTTTATAGCTGAGGGAGCTATAGACTAGAGCGAACTGGCATGACACCACACAGCCAGAAACAGCAGAATTTATTTCCACTGTAATCCTCTAAAGCCAAAGATTTCTCTTGGACACTTCACTATGACTGTCACATACTGCTCTCTGAGCTTTAGCTGCTTCTAAAATGATGCTCATCATTTCCATGAATGAATAGGGTCTGGTGGTCAAGGAAATGTTCTGCAAATTATAAAGGATTGTGCACCCTGCAAAGCACTTCTGTCACTGTCATTTCTCTGGTAGCACAACAGGCAGTGAGGTAATGACACAGTAGGCTCCCTTGCTCCAGCAGGGCTGTGGACAGGTAGGTCTGGGAAAGCTGAAGACTTGGCTCTGGGGCAGCACCCTGTCAACTGGGATAAGCAGCTTGCCTTGGACACGAGCGGTGTGGAGATGTGGTGCATAACATCTGGCTTCACTCCGTTGGCATGTGGCCGGCGGCTCAGTGCCAGGCGGCTTCGCCGGCGGCCCTTATCCCCATTTGCCAGACATCCATTGTAACTGTGGATATAGAGGTTAAAAAGAAAGGGTTGCAGGAGGAGAGACAGAGAAAGAGGAAATGAGTTCCTGATCAGATTAGGAGAACACTGCCAACTCTGGACAGATTCTACCTTGATAAACACTAGAAACACCCAAAGCTGGAAGACCCTACAATAGCAAATCCTATGGGACAAGTGTCTTTCATTCAATTAACCATATGCTTTCTGAATGCCCAGAGAGATGCTGGGTGCTGGGGCAGTAGAGGTAATGCACTACAGATTGGTTCTGTGCTCTTACTGAATGGGGGCCCCAGCTTCTCAAGGAACCCAGGTACTACGTGTCATGACTCAGACCCAAGCAAGTGTCCCCCAGACCCAGAAGCAGAAGGAAATACTGGCCCTTGGATCAGATTTCTATAAAGGAAACACCTATACTTGGCCTTGAAGAGCTGTAAAGGAGTCATCTGTAGCAAACTATCATTTATTATACCATTGCTAGAAAACAAAATGAAAGAGAAAAATAGACCCACAATGCCACTGTTTCCATTATCTCCATACATTTCCACCTTCCTTTCGAGCTCTTGTCCAGAGGGAATAATCATGAGAGACAAATATGGGGTGAGTCATAGCCTTGATTTCTGCCATGTACCACTGCCTCTGTGTTCCTGGTCCTTCACATTATTACCTAATGGAATCTATGCAATGTCCTGCCAGGCAAATGTCTTTCATCCCATTTTACAACTGAGACAAATCGAGGCTCAGGAAGATAAAATGACTTGCCTCATGGTTGCAAAGTGAAAGAGATTTGAGCTCAGGTCTCCCTAACTCCAGATTTGAAGAAGCTGGTAGAGATGGAAGGCTCATTCTGAGCCAAGGTTCCATGGCTGACAGAATGTGGTGAGAACAGGGAATTCTGAGTTGAGTGGAAAAGTGCAGTAAGGGAAGATGAAGTTGGCAGAAAGGAGCTAAACAACAGGCTAAGAACATTATTCTGTAATCAGCAGGGTGGTACAGAAGGTTTGGAAGCAGGAAGTGATAGGATAAATAAATGCAAATACAGACTAGAATCACTTAAATCAGTCTCCCTGGTGAGTTTGTTAAAATTCCAATTCTCTGGTCCCACCTGGGAAGATTCTGACTCTAGGTTTGAGGTGTCTGCTAATGTGTGTCTTCAGTGCACTCTCCCAGTGGTTCTGATACACAGCCTGAGTGGGGTACCTCTGCTCTGCACAGGACAGACAACCGTCAAGAAAGCCTATATGCTTAGGTCTGCAGTGCCCTTCTCCACCCCTCACCCCCTCCCTTCAATGGCTCTGCCCTTAGCTGGAAAGCTGGCCCCTCCTTTGGGATACTAGGCACTTCTTTGACAGTGCAATCACCCCAAACGGGCATTGCTTTTGCCTTTTGAACTCTCCTCATGTATTGAAAGGAAGTCTCCTAGGCTCAAGACTCAGATGTACCAGAATTAAATCTTAACTCATTCATTCCATGCCCTCCAGGGCTCATTTTTTCAGGATCTACCTCACAGATTCATTTTGAGGAGATAAAACATTTAAAAAATTTAAATAGACTGGAGATGTGGCTCAGTGGTAGAGTGCTTGCCTACCATGCACAACGCCCTGGGTTCTATCCCTAGTCCCATAAAGATAAATAAATAATAAAAATGCTCGGTACAGAGCTTGCCATAGTTACAGAAAGCCCTTGATAAATGTTAGATATCTTTTTTTTTTTATCGGTACCAGGGATTGAACTCAGGACCACGCGCTTGCAAAGCAGGCGCTTATGCAGCTGAGCTAAATCCCCGGCCCTAGACATGATTTTTTTAAAGTACATGGCACATCGCAGTCAACAAACAATAGTAAATATTATTCTTTAATAACCATAATCATGACATTATAGCCTGTCAAGTCATTCGTTCAATACTGAAGATGAAAAGAAAGGCCAAAAGAAGACACAGATGGGGTGATGAAGAAGAAGGATGTGGGCCTGGGGGAAAAGCTGCTGAGAGGTGCAGGGATAACATCAGGTGACGACCAGGAAGGGATGAAGTCTGCCTAGCTACCAATTCCTGGTTTCAGTTTTCCCATCTGGAGCATGAGGGTGAGCCATGGCTTAGTGACAGTACACTAGACCTGGAGTTTCAGGACCTGCATCCAAATCCCAGCCCTGCAACTTACCAGCTGTGTGCCCTTGGACCAGTCACTTCCCCTTTCTGAGCCTCGGTTTCCTCACCTCCTTCCTCACAGCATCTTTGTGAAGATTGAAATGAAATAATGTCCATGAAAGGGCTTGGCACAGGCCTGCCTCCCGGAACACTTGATATGCCCTGGGTGCTGTCTTACGTGCTTTACAGCAATTACCTCATTCCTTCCTTCTAACAACCCTCTGAGGTAGGGATTATTATCATCCCTGTTTAGAAAAGGGGGAATCCAAGACCTAGGGCAGTTTAGCAACTTGCAGAGGCAGGATTGTAACCAAGCAGTTTGGCTGCAGAACCAGAGTTCTTCGCCCCATACTACACAGACACACACACACTGGTGCTTTACAAAAGGCAGCTGGTGTTACCTTTTTCTCATCATCTGATCAAGAAATTTATATGAAAAGGGAAAATAAAATAATCATTATGAATCACAGTGGGTTTGGTCAATTGTGTCTTTCAGCTGGGAAGATGAGGGACAAACAGCAGAAGGCCCTCAATGGGGAAGCTAAGGCCCTCCTTCCAGCTGCCCCGTGGGTGCCTGGTGCCTGACCTTCCTGGACAGGGAGGCTCACCCTAGGACGATGAGTTCGCCATACTTGATAGGCTCCTCACCCGGCTGTGCACCTTCACTGGGAGAAGAAAGGAGGCAAGAGCCCTTGTTCCCGGTGTGCTGGAGGTCTGAGGTTCGGGGGGACCCCACTTCAGGGTTTCCCTCCAGCACCATTCTGGGAAGAGCAACAGAGAAAAGAACTTTGCAAACCTCCCCACTCCATCGCAATCCTAGTACCCAGGCTAAATTGGAAGAAGCTTTTCACCAGCTCTAATGTTATGGTAACCATTCACCTCTGCCACCCCAAACTGTGATACTAGGGAAGTGAAGTGTGTGGGACACAACACCGAGGGAGGAGTGGCAGAGTCAGAGGATCTGGACGTTTGGTGGGGCCAGAGGAATAGATTGACTTGGGAGTGGCCAGAGGCTCCTTTCTCTCCAAGACCCCGTCTGGGATGTGCTAGCAACAGGAGTAATCCAGGAGCTGGGGGCGCTTAGCCTTAAGCTTAGACTCATTCCTGGTTTAAGCTCTTAGTCTGAGTTACACTCAGTCAGGTTCTCGGGCTCAGTCCCCTGTAATCTTTCTGCCTCTTGGCAGCTATAGGCCTCTGTTTCTCAATGACTCCCTGTCCTCCCAGCACTGTCCTTTTCACCGTCTCCTTTCATCCTCCTCCCTCTCTGCGCCTCTTTGCCTACCACCATTTCGACATCCATCTGCCTCAGTTCCCCATCAAGGCCTCACCCTGAGGGTTCACATGGGTGACCACCCCTTCCCTCCCACCCGCAGGTGTCTGTCTGCGGTCCCCAGGCTTCCCGGGTTCCTAGAGGCCTGTGGGGAGCAGCGCTTCCCCTCGGGTTCGGGCTGTAGCAGAGCTGGTCTCCCGCAAGCAGCCTGTTTGGAAAACATCCCGAGGCCGAAGGGACTGCGCCGGGCAGGCCCGCTCCCCGCGCTCCGGAGGAGCAAAGAACGGCCCAGGGGCATACGCAGATACACACAGACGCGGGCGCACGCACACAGCCCCGCACGCCCCAAGCCCGAGGGCAGTGCCTGGCCGGGCGCAGAGCCCATTCCGGACCCGCGACCGCAGGGACGCGCGTACGCGAACAAACCACAGGCACCAGCCTCGGACCCACTCCCCACGCCACCCCCTAGACACGCAAACACGCCCCCCGCGCCCGCCCGGCGCAGCCCCCGCCCCCTGCGCGCCGGCGGCCTCACCTGGCCGCGCTCCGCGCCCCGCTCTGCACTGCTCCTTCCCAGCCTCGCCCCTAGTCGGCCCCGGGGCCGTTGCGGCGGGATGGGCCCGGCCCGCGGCGGCTCCGCGCTGCCTCGTCACGGGGACACTGGGGCCTGTGCGGAGGGGGATGAGCGCGAACCGCTACGCTCCGCCCCCTGCCCCGATGCCCCGCCCCGTTGGCTGCGCCCCACCTCGGCTCCGCCCCTTGCGGTTTAGCCTTGTTAATGTAGCAACGCCCCTCTCTGGAGGTCACTCCCTTCCCGGGCTCCGCCCCCAGGTTAGGGGAGCCGGGCGGCCACCACTCTGTCCTCCTGGTTGGTTCAGGGACTCCCTCGTGGTCTCCGAGACCCGCCACGGACTCCTCCGTCTCCGCTCTCATTTCTGGGGCTTCCCAGAGACCCTGACGCCCCCTCCTTACAGTAAGCCAAGGCTCTCACCCTGGACTGGAGTCCCCTTCCCCCAGCCTTAGGCCGGGGTACTCCCCATCTCCCGTCCTTAAACCCAGCCTCCGCAATGGGAAAGTCGTGGAATTAGAGGCCAAAAGAAGGGAAATCCTGTGGGGGGCAAAGGACGGTGTGCCCGTCAGCGAAGGCCGCCTAGGAATTTGGTTGCAGTTGACCTGAGTCACCGACCCATCTTCTAGCACGAGTGGGCTACTTTCTCCCTGGGTGGCCTCCAGAGAAACCTACCATGTCTCCTCTCCTGTTAACCACTCACACACTGCCCATGTTGACACAGAGGGTAAAGAGACCTTTAGGAGTGTACAGCCCCTCTGAGTATCTGGCTTGCAAGGAATCTTGCCTGACCTTCTGTAATCCCTGGGAGCAAGCATGGTAATCGCCCATTTTTATAGAGAAGGAAACAGTTACACAAATGACTTCCCTTATGGTTATTTTAGTAGATAGGCAATCTGAGTTACTGAGGGTGGGCTTGAATTTGTGATCCTCCTGCTTCAGTCTCCCAGAGTGCTTGGATTGCAGGCTTGCACCATCACTCCCAACTCCATTTACTTATCTTCGAGATGTGTGTTCCATGAGGAAATCAAGGAAGGCTGCACAGAGCAGATGGTCTGTGATTTTTATCATCAGGGATTAATGGGAGTTTGCTCCCATATTCCCGAGGTGGGGCACTATCAATCTCTGCTCCTCCCAACTCCTTGTGTGTCAATCTTCCAAATTCCAGGGCCCCACCACATCCACTCCAGCTAATTCCACCTGCTAAAAATAGAGAATGATAGCAACTGCTGGGTCCACTGTTATGGAGCCCCAGCTGCATGAATACACAAGAAAGCAGCCATCTGCACATCTGTTAGGGACAAAGACAATTAATGGTCAACGAAAAATTCCCTGACAAAGCCACCATGCAGCAGGCCAGATAGCTGGGCTGCTGGCAGCAAGTCATACAAATCCTGCACTGAGCGCCTACTGTGTGCATTGGACAGTCTTGTTCCCTTTTGCAATCCCAGCTTCCAGCACATCCTTCCATTGTAGGCCCTCAGCGAATACATACTGAATAACTATTATAAGGAAACTGAGGCTCAGTGAGGGAGGAAAACTTGCTCAGTTTGTATGTAAATAGAGTTCTCTCCCCACAAGTAAGTATGGAGGTGATGACGAGATTCCCTATCCCTACCACCTGTCAGCAGATGGCAGTAAGGATGGCCTGAGATGGTCTTCCAAGACATGACAAGGGCACAAAGTATCTTCAGGGGTAGGGTACTGGGACTGAAGCTGCATGGTAGGGGCTCAGGTACCTCTGAGTCCAGCATTGTCCAGGTAAAGGAGAAGAAGGCAGGGTTGGGACATAACCAACAGCCACAGATGCCCAAGTTCCAGCCTTGGTTTCTGGTTCTAAATAGAGTTCCTTCCCCACAAGAACTCCAGCTTCTTAAGCTCTCTAAGCCTCAGTTTTCTACCGATGGTACCTACCTGTGAAGGGACACAATTTTGCAATATTGTTCTGAAATCTCTTTATTCAATCCCACCCTTCTCTGCCTTCAGTCCAGATTGCCCCTATTGCTTCAAAGAAGGGGACAAAGAAAGGAATAAGACACAAACTGTACTTCAGTTTCTTAAATTCTTTTTTTTAAAATAATTTTATTTAAAGAGGAAAAAACAAAACAAAATAAAACAGAATAAAGGGTAGCAACCATACAGTATTCCAAGGAAAAAAGAAAAAGTACAACAACAATAAAACCTAAGAAATTATTACTTGACTAATTACATACTGACTTATTGGAAATAGTTGTTCACATTACAAAGTTAAAACATGTAAAGCAGACATTCAAACAGTGAGACTGTTAACAGTTCTGCTCCATGATCTGACAAAAACAATATGGTCATCCATCTTACCCACTCAAATATACATGCAATTATATCAATAGGGTAAAATTAAACACAACAAAACAGAGCAAAGCGGATCACAAGAAAGCAATGTAAGACATAAATTTCAAAGCTAGACAATTGGAGCTATTCACTCTCTATCATATTGACTCTTGTTTTCTTCCAAATAGTTGTCCATATTGTCACATATAGGGAATT
>PVJX010017357.1:0-38581 GCA_004027295.1 Dolichotis patagonum
GCGCAGGCTAGGAGCTTTAGCCCTCTTCAATAGGTTATCAGAGATTAGAGTTCACCCACGGGCAGTGTGCGCTAGCTCCTCTCTTCTGGGCCAGTCATCCTTTGCAGGCCTTCACTGTGTCAGCGTGCACTGACCTCAGGGGCGCAGCCTAGTCCAAGCAGATTCCACCAATCCGCTCGGCGAGGGGAGCAACCAGCTGAAGCCACTTCCTCATGGAGTTAGGGCTGTCCTGCCCAAATCCAACATGTCGTCCAGTCGGTTACCCCTTTCCCGTGGGAGGGTCCCATTCCCACCACTCACCACGTGCGAATGCCCGTCCTGAGAACTGCAGGGCTCCCCAACCTCTGACTTCAGAGCGGCTGCTTTTTTTTTTTTTTTGGGAAACAAATATTTAATAACACATTGCTCTTCAGGGAGATGATTACAAGAGGCCTTTGGAAACTAACCCAGGAATACACAGTCATGCAGCACAGATCTAAACTAGTTTCTGATCACAACTGCCTTGTAAACTGTAACCTTTTTCTCTCCAAAATGACCCTCATCTCATATGAAAACAGTTGCCAGCAAGGAAACCAAAAACCTAGCTTTATGGCCAAAAGTAAAAACCAAAGAAAAAATAACAATTTGTTGGTTAACTGGTAAAAGCAGAGAATCCAGTGCCCTTCACTGTGCTGTTTTGGCCTTCTTATTCTTGTTCTTTTTGTCTCTTTTCTTCAGCCCATCCATGTTAGCTCTCAACAGGTTTGAATAAGCCATCTGAAACTTATTCACTTCTTTGGAGCTCACCACAGTGCTGATCTTCTTTTTCCCATCCGTAGCTCTCAACAGACATTTGTTATCTGAAGGCTCAAATCCCTCCACAGTACCCTTCTTTGGGATAGATCTAGTTCGACCATCATATTTCTTCAGGGTGATGAAGACGCTGCCCGACGTCCGGCACTTCTGGAAGAGCCTGGTCAGCTCGGTCAGGAACTGCTCGCTCTCCAGCAGCACCATCCCGGTGATGCCTCCGGGTGGGTCAAGCGCAGGGCTGGTCCGGGCGAGCTGCACGCAGGGCTGTTCAGCTCCGCGCTCTGGCGGCTCAAGCCAGTTGCTTCGGCGTGGATTGCTTGTTCAGATTGGGCAGGAATTCAGGCGGCTCGAGGAGGGTGCCGTGCTCGCTGATCTTAGCTTCTCTGATGGTAGTCCCAGGACCTCATATTCGAGTGGTTTTTCGCGGTTTACTTTTTCCCTGGGTTGTGAGAGTCATCTCTATCTGTTTGGGTCTCTCCAGGGTGTTTTATTCTGGCATTTGAGCTGTCTCTCTCTGACAGGGTCTCTCTCCTGCTACCTACCAGTCCGCCATCTTGTTCAATCTCCGAACTATATTTTTAAAATTATTTTTTTAAGGGAATAAAAACAAAACAAAAGAGTGATAAGACAGTAGGAAATCTACAGTAGTTACTGTGTTGCATATTGCTGTCCTCTTAGGAGTTGCTCACATTACCGGCTTTAGGTGGAGACTTAGCTTTCTTTCTGGTTCTCCCTGGTCTGCGCTCTGGCTGCCTCACAGGCAGGGGCAATATATATTATTAACCATAGTAAAATTGGCAAAATTTTGATTCTGTACTTGCTTAAGAAACTAGTGATTTTGACTAGCCCTTATTTAATAAATTAGAGCATGTCTTTTAGAGTTACTACTTGTGAGACCTCACACATGTGCAGTAAGCTGAACCAAGCTGAGACTCCCTTGTGTATTACGTTACTGAAGTTACTTACTGTAACAGGAAGAGTAGCTATTAAAATCTGAGACACAGTAACTTAAAGTAATTGCCGATGGGTGATAATATCTATCAGTAACCCTTCCAATATGAGGTAAGTCAATCTAATGTGCATCTATGTATGTTTTTTCTTTTTAGAGCAACAAAAACAAAGAATTCAATCGATAAATCAACAGAGACTGACAATGGCTACGTGTCCCTGGATGGGAAGAAGACTGTTAAAAGCAGTGAAGATGGAATACAAACTCGTGAACCTCCGTGTGAAACTGTTCGGGCAGAAGAGACAGCCTGGATGCCTGCAGCACCACGGAGTGTCCTCAACAAAGTGAGTGCCTCCCGTGCGTGACCAGACTGCAGCACACGCAGCTGCCGAGTGCCGGCCAGCGGAAAAGCAGGCCCGTGGAAGCAAGGCCCTGCCCCTCTCCGCCTTACCCCCGGGCCTGGCACTGCGCAGCTTCTGCCTGTCCTCCAAGTCCAGGTTACCATGAAAGGTAAACATGAGTTGATTCAGGACATGGAGGCAGCCACAGAACCTTAACTCAAGACGCCCATGAAAGAAGACTTCCAGAACTGCTCCAGGAGGTAGCAAAAACAATGAGATAAGCATGTTCAAAGCAAAGGGGAATATTTTGAAGAGGATTAATGGCAATGTGTCCTTTATTGGGACAGATCTTTAAAATTTTTTTATACTCATCATACTTTGTGATCATACTGCATAATCCCTTACTATGATTTTAGAGTTTTCAAGCATTTAGCTGTCTGATGTCTACTGTGTATTACTATCATCACTCAACAGATAAGTTTTCCAATATATTTTCAGTTATGTAGTACTTGATAAAGTTATGAGGAAGGAACTGGACAGTACTGGGTAGAATGCTTGCCTTGTTGAGGGTTAACCGGGAACCTCATGTGTGCTTGGTAAGCGTTCTGCCGCTGAGCCACAGCCCTAGCCCTGGAGTTCTTTAACTGGAAACTGGTTTATGCATCATATCTGTCTGAGATGTACACATACTCAGCTGCGGTTTACTGCCTCTTGCTGTCCCATAAGCCACTGTTAAGTCAGCAGTTTAACTTGGTTGTTGTTCTTGAGTTTGAATGAAGTGTAATTAGTTCTCAGCTTTCTCAGCTTCTTTGAAATCGCCACTGTTTTCTGTCCATTCTCTATTTCTTAATTTTATAAGTTGTTTCAAATCTTTTTATCTACTGAAATGTAGAACAACATACAACAGATGGCTGTTGAGTTACTTTTGAAACTAAAATACTGTTTTTCTTTTTTTTTTTTTTTTGGTGTTACTGAGGATTGAAACCAGGGCTTTGCATGGGGTTGGGAATCACTCTATCACTGAGCTGTGTCCCCAGCCCAGCTAGTGTATACTTTTAAGAATATAATTGCCATTTTGAGATATGTTTGCAGGTAGTACGAAGTATTTGGTGACATTTGATGATATTTCAAATGTATTTGTAACAAAATATTGCCATTTTGAAGCTAACAGGTCAGAGGTTACTTTTTTCTGTTTTTGGTGTTTTGTTTGTTTGTTTTCCTGTTTTTTGAGACAGTCTCACTATGTAGTTCAGGCTGACTTTGAACTCACTACATAGCATGAGCTGGCCTCAGACTCAGCAGTTCTCCTGCCTCAGCCTCTTGAGTGCTGGGATTACAGGCCTGCACCACCATGCCTGTCAGAAATGACTTCTTACCCTGTTTGTGTGCTCCAAACTTAGGGTACCCAAAGGACAGTAACGAATGTCTCTGATGAAGTCTCCAGTGAGGAAGGTCCTGAAGCAGGATATTCACTTCGACGTCACATGGACAGGACTTCAGAAAGCACCCTTCGAAACAGAAAGGCGCACCATTACAGGAAGCATTATCCTCATGAGGTATATATTTGACCTTGCGTGTGTAACTATTTTATACATTGCTCACATGTGACTTCTTTTAGCAGTTAAATATTGTTGAGCTGTTTCCCACCATAATCAGTATGTATTTTTATGTTGGTTTATACAGCAGTGGGGTGAGATTTCTGAATTGCACACACAGTGATAGCCGTGTGTCTGCAGCCGTTTTGTGCACTGTTGCTGAGTGTCGTACACTCACGGTGCTGATGACCATGACGTGATGCTGTCCTGGACAGACAGTCTGTTAGGGCCGGGTCCATCTTTCCCACAGGTGGGGAGGCTTTATAATCCTTATCAGTTGTTTTCTTAATGGCTTTCTTCATGTTGCTGTAATTATTAAGTTCTCTATGCTGTATAGCTTTCAATTGTTTTCTTTGATTCTGTTTTTCTTTGTCGATTTTTCTTTTCCCATTTTATCATGTCTTGAGCTTGAAATTACGAGAAAAAAAATTTCGTTCCAATTTATTTTCAGTTTCTTTTCTAAGGACAAAATTTTCTAACCTGTCTTCAAAGCAAATTATTCATCATGTCCCTATTTTGATCAACAGCATCTTCCCTTTTTAAATTCTGCTTCTGGTTTTTTCTCAATGCTTTTGGTTTAAACTTACAAAAACTCAAGTGTTACGCTGTTCTAGAATGCGAGTAACTTCAGGGCACAGAAGAGTCTCCTGTTCTCGCATGTTCTCTGTGGTGGTGTCCAGGCCGCTCCTTCCGCTGACTGTGACCGGTTTCTTCTGGCAGCGGCTGCTGGCACAGACACTAACCCGTGCTGTCCCCTCCCCATGCCGTGTCCTGATCGCAACCCAAACAGCCAAGCTGGGGACCCTCAGGACCTTACAGTGCCAGCAGTCACAAGGTCCTCGGCTCCGGGAAGCTGGATGGCCATTTGATCCCACGCCTGTGGAATACACTGTTTAGCTTTGGGCACCCCATGATTTCTCACCCCATGATTGTTACCCATCTTGACTGGCAGCTGTATTTTGAGGACTGAGATTTGTGCTGGGGCAGGGATTGAACCCAGGGCCTTTTCCCTAAGCTATAACCCCAGCTCACCCTGCTCTCCCTTTTTTTTTTTTTTTTTTTTTTTTTTTTTTTTTTTTTGGAGACAGGGCCTTTAAAAAGTTCCTGAGTTGCCCAGTCTGGTCTCAAACTTGGATCATTCTATCTCCAAGTGCTGGTGTTACAGCTTGCGAGATTCTTAAAAGACCAGAACAGTGCTCTACTAATCTTGACTTTGACATAAATATGGTGGTTAAACTTTCCTAGATTTCAACCTAAGCGAGGGTCATAATTAGCTAATATATATTAGTTGATGATACAGAGAATTTAGACTAAAGGATCTTTTTAAAAGCTGCATTCAGTTCCAAAATGTTTTTACCTTCTCAAGTCAAATAAACTTTAAACAATATTCTTTAAAAGAGCTAAATAACCCTTTTTAAAAAAATTACAATGGAGACAGATTTGCAGTGTTGTTTTGCTTTTTTCTTTGTATTACAAATTAATTTCTTCAAGTTGCTAGTGATGTTTTTTCTGTGAGTGTGAGGCACCTCACCACCACCACCACCTCCACTACCACCAAAAAACGTATCCTTTGGGCAAGCACAATAAGCAACTCTAGTGCCCAGACTGTGCTGTAACCCCTTTAAAAGCTCCACAAAAGCTGAGCCTCTTGAAGAAGAGATTGTTTCCTGGCTCCTGAGGAGGCCAGGAGCCTTTTGTGTATGATCGAGAGCAGGGAAGCTGCTAGAGACTACGGGGGTCTTTCCAGATGGTCTTGGAGGCCACAGATAGAAGAGCTTGAAAACAGTTTCTACTTACAAGAGCACTCCAACAAATAAATGAAAAGGAGCTTTAAAAATGGGTGGGGGGGGCACCTGGTGCAAGGCAGAGTTGGAGAGCTCCCCTGAAGGCACAGGTCAGGGGCCCCAGCTCTCCGGCAGCCTTACGGGCGTCGGGGCTTTCAGGGCCAGCCATCAACTTCTGGCTTGGGGTGGTGGCTCAAGAGCAGGCTACCTTGTCCCCAGAGTGCCCAAGACGAGACAGGGCCTTTTTGATCCCTGTGTAGACTTTCACCTGTTCTTTCCCTTTTCTAATGACCGCTCTGTCTGATTGGCTTCCTCCAGTCCCCCTGCTGGGTGGTGCTGGTAGGCTTCCTTGGTGGTTTGGGACACAGAGGATGTCCTGGGGAAAAGACAGCTTCTTCCTCCGTGTGCCTTGTTGGCTACTCCATTCTGCCTTGTTTAAGTCAACTGGTGCCTTTCAAATTTCACTCCCTATTGTAGATTAGTTTTTCATCTGATGGAGGTAGTGTTTGGTGGGAAGCATAATGAAGGCACGGTGGACTGGGAGTCAGATCATTTAGGTGGCTTAGGGGAAAATAGCTTAATTTCTGCCTCTGTACAGTAGAGAGATAATACTGGCCTTCCCAGACTGTTAGAAAGTTCCACAAAAAGCTGTGCTTCTTGAAGAAATGATTGTTTCCTGGTTCCTGAAGATTGCAGGAGCCTTTTGGTATGACTGGGAGCAAGGAAGCTGTCAGAGCAGAGCCTACAAGGGCTTTTCCACATAAAGTGCCAGAAAGAAGTCATTTCTGTTATAAATTCTTATTCTCTTCAAATAAGTAATAAATATCCTCTGAATTTGAATATATATATTAGGGCTGGAGTGGGAAAGAAGTAGCCATGTGTAGGGTAGAGAGGAGCCTGGTACTGCTGCAGGAAAGGGTCGGGGTCAGAGCGAAGCACTGCAGAGCAGCAGGCCTGGCTGAGGAGTTTCAGCTTTACCCAGGAGAGAGCAGTGGGAAACCACGGCAGAAAGATCTGGGTGAGAGGCACTCATCAGTCAGATTAATCTGGAAAGAAGGTTAAGGATTGATGAGGGGCTTTTCACAGTTAAGATGTGAGTAAAGTCTGAATTCCAATGATCGTGGGAAAGACCAAAAGATAAATATGAACCATTTTAGTAGTAAGATTGACAAATCTTAGTGGCAGAGGAGAGCTAAAAGCAAACCTGGAACTTTGAGCATGGTTGGTTATAAGGATGGCTGTTACCACTCTTTATTCAGTAAGCATTTTTAAAATTTAACATAAAATTTTATTCAAGCCTATATTTTGTACATTAAAAAGTAGGATAAAGTAAATTGTGTAGGTGTCACTTGTAGATTTGAGCTTTTCATTTTATAACACAAATAATCTTAAGAATATGAGTTGCCAGTTGTCATCTTGATTTAGGTTATCAATTTTAAATTTCAGTTTGGGAAACAGAGGCAGTCAATGAATGGCATCTGCTGTTGCTAACAAATACTAGAGTAAGCAAAGATCTTTTTAAAGAATATTGAAGAAGGTTACCATTCCCTGTGCAGATCACACAAACTAAGACTAGTCTCTGCCTTCCTGAATTCAGAACCTCATACAAAATTTAAGAGAAGATAGACATGGTTTTGTAAACAAAGTACCCTAGCTGAGGTATGAAACCAGGTAAATTTTGATCCGAGAGCATTTTGTTACTCCTTAAACATTAATATATATGTTTAATGTTGTGTTACCTCTTCCGCTGTCTTTGGACAGGGTTTGTTTTGGGGAAAGTAGTGGTGTATGGTTCTGATAGAATCCTGTTAGTTGGCAAGGATACGTGAATTGTATTAATGTCAAAGAATATCTCGATTTCAGGATGCCCCTAAATCGGGTACTAGTTGCAGCTCTCGCTGTTCAAGTTCCAGACAGGACTCTGAGAGTGCGAGGCCAGAATCTGAGACGGAAGATGTGCTGTGGGAAGACCTGCTGCACTGTGCAGAGTGCCACTCCTCTTGCACCAGTGAGACAGATGTGGAGAATCCTCAGATTAACCCCTGTGCGAAAAAAGAATATAGAGACGACCCTTTCCACCAGGTTGGTCTACAGTGTTGGATTATGCGGGGCTGTCAGTGGAGCTCCTCTGAACATGTGTCCAAATTTTATAGAGGGGAAGGAAAGCTTGCATTGAGTTAAGATGCTGCTACAGCCTTCCGTGTGCCCGTGATCTGTGGCCTGGCTCCGTCGGGACGTGTGCGCGCAGTGCTCGCATTGTGGCCGTGTTCTTGTCTGGCCTGCACGTCGCGGGGGTTTTGTGAGTTGAACTGTCCCCTTCCCACTCTGCACCCCTCACCCTCAGATCCTTGCTGTGAACCCTGCCCGTGCGGCTGTCACATCCGCACTCACCAGTATCACACTGATGTTCCAGAGCGCGACAGTCACGCTGTTCAATAGGAATACGGAAACGCAGGTCATTTTCAGTTTCCTGTTAACCTCATTAAAGATGCTTCAAATAGTAAAAATAATTTTAGTATTTTATTTAACCAGTTATATTACAAGGATTAGCCCTTTATCTTGTAACTAATATGAAAAGTGTTAACAAAATGTTTTCCCTTTTTTTTCACACTAAATCTTCATAATCTAGTGTGAACCTGTAAAGATCATCTCCTTTTGTTTTTATCTTTTAATTAATTTTCTTTTTTTGAGACAGGGTCTTTCTGTGTAGCTCAGACCAATTGTGAACCCCCTGTGTAGCCCAGGTAGCTCTCAAATGCGTGCACCCCTCCTGCCTCAGCCTCCTGAGTGCTGGGATCACAGGTGTGTACCACTGCACCCAGCTAAAGAGCGTCTCATTTTGGATCAGCCAGGTCTTTTAGGCACACATGAGTTAGAGTACTGTGCTGGACAGCAGAGCTCTGTGGGCGGTCTTCACTTCAGTGCCTTAGCAGTACCCTAAACTACACCACACTTCCCATCTGCCCTTGTAACTCTTTCTCTCACTGTACTCAGAATCGAAGTGCTGAGGGGTGTACCTACCCTTTCTGACTATTCAAAATCCTCACTCTTCACCTCCTTTCTCTGTAGTATTCCTCATCAAAGCCTGTTTATAAAACCGAGAAGGAAGGTTTGAGACAACTAGAGACAGGAGATAATTGTTAACCCAGTGCAGAGTAGTCACAGAGGACTTCCCGCCATCCCAGAATTCCACAGACAAGATGGCTCCACACAAACACTCGTTCCTACCGTTCCTGCTGGCTGGAGGCCCAGGATTTATTAGGTGGACTTGTGCCAACATGGCCGGGTTCTTGATGAAGTCCCTCTTTTGTTTGTAGACTGTTGTCATCTGCCTGCCTTCCAGTGTCTCCCCTCATAAGGGCATTCCTTCCTTTTATCAGGGCTCAGCCATGATCACCTCCCTGGTGGTCCCACCTCTAAATACATAAGGCCAGGAACCGAACAGAGGTACCGTTACCCCTGTTCTGTCTGTCAAAATTCTAACAGCGTGCGTATTTATGTGGGTTTTTTGGGGGGAGGGGGTTGGATTTATACTAATTTAAAGTCCCCATCAAAAAGGAAAATATCAAAAATAAAAGGCACAATTTTAAAGCAAAGCATGGGAACTTTCTCTACTAGAATGAAAATTTAACATGGAAGTTTGGAGTACATGAGTAGTTGGATGGAGAAATTGAGCTGAACGAGTGTTTTGGTCCCTGTTGCCCAAGAGAACAGCCACAGAGGACCCTACATGTGTTACGTTCAGGAGACCCAGTGGGAAAGACCTGGAAGCCTCCAGAGGAGAAAGGTGGTTAGTGGGATGCGGGCTTCCGAGGGTTCCGGAGGGGCGCGTGACTGAGGCCGCTTAGCCTGTGGCAGGAAGCGGAGCACGGCCTCTGCTGGGACAGGAGGGACAGGAGCAAGAGGAGAAGCCTGCAAGACTCTGGTAGTGCGAGTGTCTGATGGTCTCCTGCGAGAGGTGCAGGAGGCCGAGGGTCTGTCCACAGGAGGAGGAGAGGCCACAAGGGGCCTGGCGGATGTGGTGAGGGCGAGAGAGGAGCGCGTGTGGGCAGCGGAGGGAGGGGACGGTGGGATGTGCATCGTTCTAGCGAGTGAGCGCGTCACAAGGATCACGCAGCCGTGTGGCTGAGGGTCCAGCTGGAATCGTGAATTTGTAGTTATCCAGCACAGTTACATGGTATTTTCCAGAGTGTAAGTGTAATAATCACAGGAGTAGTGAACACTAAGTAAGCCTTTGCCGTACGTCAGCCCCATGCAAAGTCAGTGATATACGTTATCCCGTGCAGTCTGTCCTTATGACCCGTGGGATATGGTGTTTCGTTGTATAGACAAGCGGGTTGCTGCTCGGTTACTGGCGTGACTGCAGCGTCACAGGGCAGGTACCCAGTCACTGATCAAAGGCCACGAGAAAGGGTGCTGGCCAGGCTGAGAGGGACGTGGGGCTCGAGGCACTGGCAAGTGGAAGGCTGAGTGTGCTCGGGGAACAAGGGTTTCAGAGCCGAAGGTCGGGAGACCTGGCCAGGCGGGAGGCTGTGGTCCCGACTCACGTCAGAAGTAGACAGTGCTGTGTGGCCACAGGGCGGGGGTGGCCCTGGGAACAGCTGGAGAGATTGAGGATGAGCCACGTTTGACAGGGCGCAGGACAAGTCATCTGCATATTCAGCCACGTCACTAAGCTGAGCCACTGGGATTGTGAGTGGGCTCTTTCCCAGCAGTATGATGAGAAGCATTTTGGCCCATTGTGTCAACCATTGCCTAGTATGAAGTATGTGTTTAATAAATATGTAGCTGTGTGAATATGTGAAACAAAATTAAATTTTAAAAACCATTCCTGTTAGGCCTTTTGGGGGGATTTTCTTTCTGGTTTTTTTTTTTTTTTGACACTGTCTTGATATGTAGTTCAGACTGTCCTTAAACTGACTATGTAGCCACAGCTGGCCTTGAATTCACAAAGATCCTTCTGCCTCAGCCTCCAAATAGCTGGAATTATAGGTGCTCTAGTTGAGCGCCATGCTCACCTAGACCGTTCTTAAATGATTAAACAATTGTTTTATGGTGTCTATAAAGAATAAACAGTCCCTAAGTCTATTATGCCATGCTGCTGCTTTTTTGTAAGACAATTCTTAAAATATTTTACTCTGCATATCTAATTGTGTTGTTGGTTTTGCTTTTGGATTGAAGCTGTAATTTTTATATACATTTCCTATTTTCAGACTTCTAAAAAGAGCAAGATCACTCTTAGTTTTATTAGTAGTCACATAAGAGACATTAGCTCTCTTTAATGAAAAGCTGCAGGGTTCTTTTCTTGTTTGGCTGTGTTAGGTTTGCAGGGTCCCTTCCTGCCTATGATAAAGATGGCAAATGACCGTAAAGATGAAGACACGACTGTGTGAATTAGTACATTCTGGTCACAACATCCCCAAATTTGTAGTTTTGTTTTATTGCTTATTTTCTTTGTAAAAAGAAAAAAACATTTCTGCCAGAGAGAATTTGCTTCTGTAGTCGTGGTGTTAGGTGCTTGCTTCATGGTGTTTATCCTTCGGTAGGTAAGGCCAGATGTTAACGACAACATTTCATAGTTGGAAACACCAGGAAGGGTAGTTATGGTGAATTTATTAGGGATAAAATGATTCCCGCTTACATGTTAAACTTTTCAGGCAGTTTTGAACGAATGAGCAAAGCAATTGAGATACGGATGGGCAATCATGAAGAGTTCCACATCTTAGTTTGAAAACATTGTTAAGACCCTGTACAATAAGATTACAAGGTCTAATTATGTGCTGTGATGTTTTCTCTGAGCCTTTCAAAAAAGAGTTTCCTGACGATGTTTCTCTGCACACACTCTGGGCTGTGCTGGTCTCACCGGGACGCTGTCAGAACACACGCAAGGCAGGATCTGGGCTTCTTTCAGTGAACTCTGCATTTACCAGTTTCTGATTGCCATTTTCTCTTCTGCCTACTGGCTTTCTGTGGTTAATAATACTAGCTGCTGGTAGGCTAACCGGGAAGGTAGCTGGGTATGAAGTTAAGTACTTGTGTGGAAGGACAGTAAAGAATTTGTTCATTTCCCATTTCTGTCACTACCTTGATCTCGGTGGTATTGATTTGTTTTTCTCTGTGTAAGTGGGAAGACTTGGTTCTTGTTACAGACTGAGATTGGAGGAGACAAGTCATCTGTAAATCTGTAGCTAAAATCTGTACCTCCCGTGTTCTGCACTCTTTACGTTCAGGTTCCTGTTCTTGTTTCTAGCTTTTTGGCTCAGTTATTTTGCTTCTTTCATTAAGTTTTCAGAGAACTTTGATACATAATGTTTTTTGATGAAAATTATTTCTATCTCAAATTGTAATATTTTGTCTGGGGATAAGTTATGAAGTATCTTTTGAAGGAATTGATAATTAATAATTAGTATCTGTTAGCTCTGAAGGCCATCTAATAGAGAAATAGATACCTGAAAAGCTTTTTTTTGTTTGTACGGGAGATTGAACTCACGACCTCGTGCTTGCCAGGCAGGTGCTTATGCCACTGAGCTACATCCTGGGCCCTCTACCTTAAAATCTTACACTTTGGGAAAAGATAAATTTCTCACCTGTTTTCTTACATTTTGTTATTAGACAGCTTCAATTACAATGAGTCAGTGTGACTTTATTCCCCCAGAGGAAAAATTATATTCCTTAAATTTAGAGAAATTTTTACCATACTTTAATCACAGAGTGTCCTCCAAAAATAACATTGCATAAAATTCTTCAGTTCCTTGTTATTTTAATGAAATGTTATAAAATCTTTAATTAGAAACTCAAAGATCCATTGACTGTTTTCCCATGAATGACAAGCCTATTCTTTTCATAAAGTGTGGAAGAGAAATACAGTAGGTCTTAAAAAATTACATTACATACTGTGATATAAATAAATCCATTCTATTCTGCGTGTAATCTTTTAGTGTTACTTTTCCTCAAGTTCTGATTATGTAAAGATCACTACTTCATTAATTCTTTTGGTACCTTTAACCCAACTATTTATTCTCCTTTTAAGTTTTATACTGACAGATCTGGAACAAAACAAAACAAAACAAATTTAAGCATCTGATCATCCTTCATCCTAAAGATTTCAGTTTTCCTCTTTACTCTTTTATTTCTCGAAACCTACTTGAGAGATACTTTATCCCTACTTCAGGAAATACTTCTAGTTCTATGTGCTTCAGTTTACAATGTTTGCTCTATCTGAGGAAGAAAGCTGAACTGGCATTTTGGAGAAATTCTAAGTTAAAATATCGTAAAAGTAACTGAATCAGATATTTAAGGTAAGTATGAGAGAGTTTCTCGGAGGATGAGATAGAATCCCCGTGTCGGCTTTGAGGGAGGTGCCCATCTCACCGCTCATGCTCTTCTCAGCTGCATGGTCCTAAGCTGTACAGTGACCGCTGTGGACGGTTTGACTTCATTCGTCTTTCAGCATTGCTGTTTTGAAGCCACATAGAATGATAGCTGAGTATTTTACTGACACATTTTAGTATATTTTTTATTGCCACATTGCCTACTGTCTGTTGTGTAAAAGCTCTACTTCTCGTGCCATTTGTTTAGCATATATACTAAATCCGTTAGAATTTCAGTGTGGTTGAAACGGTGTGTAGATAGAGCCACTGTGCGGATGAGCGCGCTCCGCTGACACGGTAAATGTGTCCACAAAGCTGTTAGGAGTGTGTGTAGCTGTATCGTAGAGGTTTATATGTTCACCTTATCGTGAATGTGATAAACGAGCCACAGATTTCTGTCGATTTCTCCGCAGAGTCACTTGCCCTGGCTCCACAGCTCTCACCCCGGACTGGAAAAGATCAGCGCTATTGTGTGGGAAGGCAACGACTGTAAGAAGGCAGACATGTCTGTGCTTGAAATCAGTGGGATGATAATGAACAGAGTGAGTTTCAGAGTTTATTGTTTCAGTTCAAGTGTAAAATCCGTGGTCACCAACACAGAACATGACTGCCGTGTCACCTCTGTGCCCTGCTCACCACGGTGCTTCACCCTGGAAAATCCTCTGTACGCGTCTGTCTGTGTCTGTGATTTGAATAGCACTTGTTCACCGAGCCGCTGTGGTCTTTTGCCTCTTCTGACCAAGAATAGATAATACAGTTAAATTTTTCCTCTTGAATGTTATTCTTTGTCTTACTTTCAGTGGATAGAATTAAGAAGCTGCTAGATATGCATAGGAGTTTTGACTTTTTTTTTGGTACTAGGAATCAAACACAGGACCTCGCACTTGCCAAGCAGGTGCTGTGCCACTGAGCTGTATCCGCGGCCCCTATACAGGTGTTAAAGAAGACCGACTTTTCTTTATCACTCTTAATGCTTTATTTATTTATTAATATCCAAAACTTAAACAAAAACAAAAATTTGTCTTTGTACTGGATTGCTTACTTAAATATGTAAAAGTAATGCAGAAGGTGTTAGAAATCTTGGTAGTATGAAGAAGTATAGTGTAAATACTGTGGATTTTAATTTTAAGTAGACGCTATTAAATTATTTCCTTTGTCAGATGATTGCTATTCAACATGTTTAACACATTGGCTGATTTCTTTGGCATGGTCTAACTTGCTATTCTAACTTACCTTGGTGCACTGTTATGCTAGAATTCTTGTCTGTACTTTTTATAGATCAGGAATTAAAATAAGTAGACCTAGAAATTAATATTTGCTCTTTACATATCTCAGTCTGACAGTTAAAACCAGTAAACTAGAGTCTCTGGAAACCCAGACCTAGTGGTGCTGTGCACCTAACAGTCTGCAAACTGGAAGATAACTCAGACGAATAGCCTCACTTTCCCCAATGTGTGTGAGAAGAAGTCAGCTAAGATCCCCTTTCTATGCAAATGATTTAAGTGGGTGCAAATCTCCTTCTGTTGATTTTGCAGTATTTGTAAATACTCTTAACTTGTAAAATAATGATATGCTCTATTAGAATTCTTTTTCAGAATCTGAGTAAGACTGAGGTAGAAAATCGTTTTACATCTACTTAAATTAACATCCAATAGAGAATTATTGTAAAAGTTAAAGAAATGAGTAATTTATAATTTATATGTAATAGTTTCTCAAATTTCACTGTATATTAAAATATATTCTAACAAAATGATTTCCTGTTGCTATAACCGGATAAAACCCAGTAGGAATTAATTTTGATTTCGGTAAAAGTGTGTACCTTTCTTTTCTCTCTTCCAACTCATTCCAGGTGAACAGCCATATACCAGGAATAGGGTACCAGATTTTTGGAAACGCAATCTCTCTAATCCTGGGCTTAACACCATTTGTTTTCCGGCTCTCTCAAGCTACAGACTTGGAACAACTCACAACGCATTCAGCTTCAGAACTTTATGTGATTGCATTTGGTTCTAATGAAGATGTCATGGTTCTCTCTATGGTCCTAATAAGTTTTGTGGTTCGTGTGTCTCTTGTATGGATTTTCTTTTTTTTGCTCTGTGTAGCAGAAAGAACTTATAAACAGGTGGGTATACTGTAAACTTCTAAATGGAGAAAATTTTATCCTTTTCATAATGTTTAAAGTATTCCTGAAGTATTTTAGCATTTCACTAAATCATTTTGACTTATTTTATTTTGCTTTTATAGTACTTAACCAAATAAAATCATAACTATCCATTTTTTATTGATTTTTGTTTTTCTGTGGTAATCTACTTGAAAATTAATCCCCATCTTAATCTTTTTTAGCGATTGCTTTTTGCAAAACTCTTTGGACATTTAACATCTGCGAGGAGGGCTCGAAAGTCTGAGGTTCCTCATTTCCGGTTGAAGAAAGTACAGAATATAAAAATGTGGCTATCTCTCCGTTCCTATCTTAAGGTAGAATGGTAGTGATAAGAGTATCCCTGCAATGCTGGCTCCCTCTGATAGCTCCGGTTTCTTTGCTAATTCGTGTGTCTGCAGATGTGTAGTCGCCAGTTGGTCGTGCGAAAGCTGGGTTAAAGATTTTGTTTCTACTTAGAATCATTATTGCAAACCAGCAGAGGGAGCCCGCGACTTAGAAAAGAGTCTGAAACATTCTGTAACTGAGGCGACGTCTCCTGGCCGACGTGACCTGTTACTGGTTTAAATTTTAGCTTGCCTTGCGCTTCAGAGTCATTCTTTCCATGCTGTTCTTCCTTAATCTTCTTAACAGTTCTCCTGTTTATGGAAGGAGGATGCAGAAGCTCTAGTGGAGAAAGAAACATCTGAATTAGTATCAGCAGCACTTTTGTTTTCTGGGATTTTGGATTTTGGGTTAAATAGCAGTGAATCTTATATAACAGTGAACTCTATTGTATTCAGTCCTTCAAACCGAAGGGTAATTTGTTCAGAATATTGTATGTGCTATTAAAATTGGCCCCAAGACCAAATTTCTTCTGACATACTTAGGTCTTTAATTTCTTTTTAGTAACAAAATAAATTTTTTAAAAAGTTTTCACTGTTAGCCCTTAAGTTTAAACATTCACCATTCCATTATTTACTGAACTTGTTAAACCCAGCTGTGCTAGTCTTTTCTGGGAAATGCCACAAATGGCACAGCTTGCTTTTCCCCACCGGGATGTTTCTGCTGTTTGAGGGATGAGCGATCTTTGTCGCTTGGGTTAGGGAGAAGCCATTCAGTATTTCTCCTCCTTATCAACCCTAGGTTGGTATTGAGTTCTTTTATACTTTGATGATTTTGTTCAGCAGGCGTTCGTTGAATGCTAGCTGCACGCCACTACTGTGGAGCAGGCCGGGGATTAGGAAGCTTAGGGGCCGCCACGAGGCGGGAAACCAGCACTCCCTCTGATAGTCACCCTCCCTGAGGTTCCAGCCTCCCTCTCAGCAGCAGTTCCTGTCCTACCTGCTTCCAGATTGGGTGGATTCTGTTTGTGTTTGTTTCTGTTCTCCAGGCTCCTGTGGCCTCCTAACTGGCCTTCCATCTTTGCACTTCCTCTCCCCAGGGTTTTCTTCAGTCTGCTGTATGGATCTCAAAATGTGCATTGACCATTTGAATCTCAGACCTTTAAGAGTTTTCCACTGTCCTTAGACTAAAGGACAAAATCTCAGTGTTTTCTGTGACCCAGGCCCTGCCGTCTCCAGCGCCCTCTTTTGGCTCTCTTTGAGTCGCTCCCTCTGTAACCTTCTAGGTTGCTTCGGTTCTGTATGTGCACTGTGATCCTCCTGCTCTATGCTCTTGCACATGCTCTTCTGGCCACACTGCCACCTGCCACCCTGCCCCTGCCCAGCTTTGTGTAAATATCTTTTCCTTTGGGAGATCTTCCAGGCCCACTTCTATCCCCATCTCCGTTAGGTTTCCCTGACAGTTAAAGCATCCTCACTCTCTTTTCTTTCCTGCCACTCACCCCTGTACAGTGCCTGTGATTGTCAGTCTGGCGTCATGCTCCCCTCCTGGTACCTGTGAAGGTGGCGATCTTGTCTGTTGCGGTCTCTGTTTCATTTCTTGCACCTGGCAGTGAAGTTTGGAGCAGGTGCTCAAGAAACTGTTGCTGAGTACATGATTATATCATTAGAAAGATTCTTGAATGTCGGGCTACGGATTCCTTCCGCTGTACAGACTTTTACTGTGTTTCAAATTGTCAGGAAATATTAGCACCTTAAAAATTCATTGGACAAGTTAGTATGTTTTCAGCATAGTGAGTCAAGGTCTGCAGTGATGGATTAGCACCTTAATTGAAAGCATGGGCATTGGCTGCTCACTAATCAGTGTATGTAAAAGTGTTTTCTCATTTCCCCCAGCGTCGAGGTCCACAGAGATCCGTTGATGTAATCGTTTCATCTGCCTTCCTGTTGACTATCTCAGTTGTATTTATCTGCTGTGCTCAGGTGAGTTGCATTTACATACTGAAATTAAATCATCAGCTATATTAAGTTTTAGAAGGCTTTTTAATAATTAATAATATAACTATACCTACTTGGACTAGCAAGTTTTGAAGCTTTTGCCCTTATTTTTCAGTAGAATGAGGCAAAACATCTTATTCCCCACTGTGTCATGAACATTTGCTCCATGTCTGTGAATGAACATATATTGTAATTAGTTTTTGTCTGGAGTCCACCTGATTGTCTTTATATCCCAAAACAAACTCGAGCCAGTAGAGTTTTGAACTTACTCCACCAGTGTCTGGTTAATCCACGCTTAATACTAATTTTTAAAATTTCTCATCCCTGAATCTCTGACTTGACCTGCATATGCTCTGAAAAAGAATTCTCAGTGGCTAGGACTCGTCAGTAAATGCAGATGTGCCTTGGGGCACTCTGCTTCCATAGTGTGAGCGAGTGCCTGAAAATTCGGCTTCAAAGCACTGGACGGCGCTGGCGAGGTGGAGCCCAGCGTGTGCTGTGGGTGTGGTCGCTCTTACGCTACGTGCTATGTGCGCATCTGAGTTTAGAGGACAGTAAGAGGCCGCAAGTGAAGACAGCGTGAGAGGCAGGCGGTAGTGCGGAAGCCCTGGGGTACCAGGGTGCCATCCCCGGTCCGTCTTGGTACCTTAGCACCTGGAATTTCATGCCTACCTGAGAGGGGGGCCCAGGCCCTGACCTGCAGACCTCCTGCAGCTGTGCCCTCCGGGCCTGAGCCTCCTCGGAAGCAGGAGGGAAACCTTGTGACCATCACAGGAAGCCAGCGGGAAGCTCTGGCTTCTCCTGGGCTCCGGACGGTGAGCAGGGGAAGTGTCCCTGCCTACTGCAGGGCTGCCCTGCGTACAGACCAAGGGTTCAGGTTGGCATCACATGTGTTATCTTGTCCTCACCGTGTCAAGAAATTAATACAAAAAGTGGTCTTAGGCCCATGGACGTCACGCAGCAGCGAAACCAAGACCATATGGGGATAAGACTTCCTTGACCTCAAGGCTTTCCACAGATACAGCCATGTCAGATTTAAACCCTGAAGAAAACAGTTCAAAGTGAGACCTTGGATCAATAAATAAGCAGGTTTAGATCTCCTAAACTGGTCAGATAGAAACTGTAAGTTTGTTTGAAATGATTAAAGACATAGATAATGCTGTGAGAAAAGAACACAGAGAGGGGTCTGAGAAAGCCTCAAGCCGCTTTAAAGAAGTTACGAGTGCAGTTGGGGTTCCTCGGGGCTCAACACAGTGAGCAGCTGCCCGGGGGCCAGGGCAGCCTGGGCAACACGGAGACCCTGTCTTAAAACACAACCACAAAATAAGCGGTTGTATAGACAGTATTAAAAATAAGGCAATATTTTTATAAGATCCAGATCAACAAAAATAGATATACCATCAAACTTAAAGATCAATTTTATTTCCATAATCCAGGGATTAGTAAACTGCTATCTATAAAGAAAGGGAAGACAGACTTCTCCCACATCTAACATTCTCTGAAATGTATCCCTTTTCTTCTTTCTCTTCTTCTTAAAAAAAAAAAAAAACAAAGCACAGAATTACTCTTTGTTCCAGGGCCAAAAAAGCAGGCCTAAAGCTAGACGCGGCCAGTGAGTCATCGTTTGCTGACCTCTTCCTTGTACAAAAGCTGAATACGTCATTTTCAAGGAAAAAAACAAAACACAAGGTTCTCATGAATCTAACAAAACATGTTTAGGACCCTACAGAGAAATATAATTAAAACTTTATTAAAAGCTAAGAAGATATCCCATGTTAGTAGATGTGGAGACTCAAATCCAAAACTTTGTAAAATTTATCTGGAGACACAAAGATACAAGAATAATCCAGATAGTTTTAAGAACCCAGAAATACAGAAGACTAACTTAAAGTTATAGCAGACCACAATTTAGCACAGGTTTTCTGTGACCAATGGGACAAAACAGAGTTCTGGCAAGCCTCACATGATGTGGGGTAGAGTGGCATTATAAATCAACACAGGAAGACTTCACAGTGTTACATGGTGGAGAAATGACATAAGGTTGGAGTGAAATAAAATGACTTCACACCATACATAAAAATCCATTTCATGTGGCTTAAAGACCTCAGTGTGAAAAATAGGATTTTAATTTGAACATACATAAAGATTAAAATTTTAGGAACCACAAGAGATATCCATCAACAACAAACTAGAATTTGGAGAAACAGTTTAGTAAAATGTATGTTTTAAATAGAACCATTATGCAGAATATATAAGTCATTTTAAAAATAAAATCAACTGACTAGTAAGAGAATACAGACTATGGAAAGGGAACTCTCAGGCAAGGGACCCAGTGACTAAACGTGAGACACGCGTGTCCTCCCTGGTGTGAGGGGAGACATTACCACAGTGAGAACAGGTCACATCGCCAGGCTGGCAGATCTTGGGAGCTGGTGGTGATGCCTGTGGACAGAGAAAGGTCCTCAGAGCACGCCGAGAGTGCACTGGTGCCACTGAGTCAGAGAGGGATTCATAATACCTGGTAAAGTCGAAGGCAGGACGTTCTGGTTAGCTCCTGGATGTTAACCGCTAGCGAAGGCCTCCCAGGAGGCGCACACACGAGTGCTTACTGCTCCATTCATTTAATGAGGAAAATAGCAACATAAATGTTCATCAGTAGCGTAGGTCAGTAAATCGTGCTGTGTCCCACAGGGTGACAGTGACAGCAGACATCATGCCGTATGATGTCTTTTAGCAGCTAGAATAAACATGTTTAGAGCTGTGGTTACAAGTGTGGGTAAATTTTGCAAACAAGGTTCGGTGGAATAAAAAAGCTGCCGCATGATGTGGCGTGATGACATAGGATTCAAGGCACACGCGTAACCGCTTAAGGGTGTGATGTGTTTAAAAACCAACATGGAAAAGGTAAGCCCAGGGTTCGCTGCCTTGGAGTGGGCCAGAGCGTGTGGGTCAGAGGGCAGGGCCTCAGAAGAGTTGAAAATAGTTTAACTGAACCTATGACCTTTTATGTTTAAAAATCTGTCTGAAACAAATGCTACAAAATACTAAGATTTGGGCGCAGGGCAGTTGATTACATTATTCTGTACACTTCTGGTGTTACAACATTTCATAATGAATGTGGAATATTTTCAAAATGCAGTATTACACTTATGCACAATCTGTGTACGGCGTGTTTCTTCTTTTCCAGTGCAGTTGCTTGAATCACACGACTGCTTCACGTTGCCTTTTTTCCTCCGTTTATTTTCAGCTGCTTCACGTGCACGAGATCTTCCTAGATTGCCACTACAATTGGGAGCTGGTAATCTGGTGTATCTCCTTGACACTCTTTCTCCTAAGATTTGTTACCCTGGGATCGGAAACAAGTAAGAAGTATAGCAATACCTCAATATTACTTACCGAGCAGGTGAGTTTATTAGGCTGAAAGTCGATCTCTAAGCCTACGTGTTAAGTTAAATATTTTCATGTTCAGGATCCGATTTAGCCGAGGTCATTCGTGCTGTAAACTTTGGTAGGACGTCAGCCTTTCTTAGCATTGTGTGTGCAAATGATGATTTGCCTGGGTCTCACTGAATGAAGGGGAACTGTCTTAGGCCACTTACAACATAGTTAATGCATAGGTAACAGAACTTCCCTTAACACTGCTAGTGTTCTGCGACTCGGGCCTCGGGTTAGACACACCTGTGCAGGACAGGCTTGCTTTTCCAGATTGCAGGGCCACAGTCGAACAGCCGTGAATCGTTGTGCAGTAGAAAGGACAAAGCATAAGGATTTTGCCATTTCATTTTATTTTGTGTGAATTAGTTAAATATTTTGCTCGCTGTGTTATGAAATTCTATAAAGAAAATTCCTGCCGATGAACTTAGATATTTTAGTAACAGTTTGATTTTAAAGAATCAGTAGTCTGGTCAGGGGAGCTGAATTAAAGGGCCAGGGGAGCATTGCCTGCGTGGGCACTGGGGCCCCCGGGCCCCCCTGCACCCTCTCTGGTGCCCTCCGCGGGCGCTGTGCTCTGCGCTGATCCCACCTCTGGCTCACGTACGGTGCTGTCCGGCAGACACGTTAGTCCTACTGACCACAGCTGAGCAGCCTGGTGGCACTGAGGTCAAGGCTGCGGGTTCGGAGGGTAAGAAGGGGGATGAGTGGGCCACTGTGGCTGCCCCAGGCGTCACCACCAGAGCTGGGCTCAGCGCCTTACCAGAGGAACAGGGTCCATCACAGGGTGGATAATTTAAAATACACGTTTTCTTTAATTACCGAGGAAATCACATACCAATGGTGTGTATTCTAATTATTTTTTAAGCAGATTTGCCTATGGGATTTAGATTTGATTGCATTTGAAAAGTATTTAATAGTTTTTCTTACTACAAAGTTAGTTTATTATAGGAGATTTGCAATGTATAGTAGAGGATTAAAAAGAATATTAAATCACATTTAAGTTTTTACTTCTTTTTAAATAAAAGATAAACCTCTACTTGAAAATGGAGAAGAAACCTAACAAAAAGGAGGAACTGACACTAGTGAATAATGTTTTAAAACTGGCTACTAAACTACTAAAGGTAAGAATAAACTGAAAATGGGTACTGTAGCATGTAGAATGTATTATTCTACTGTTATACCTTAGTCTCTATAGGTCCTATTTTACCTGGTTTTCTTGATAATGATTGTTTCTAGATTATATTTGAGTATATTTATAAAATTTTAATTTGATATCTCATTACTCAGTAATCCAAATAATTTCTTTGGGAATTGTATGTTGAGACTTTTACTAATGTTTAGAGTGTTACAGAGGCGGCATCTCTGTAACAGCGCAGGCGCCGAAGGGAGGGCGCACCAAGGGGAGAGGTGCGCTCAGCGCCAGAGAGAAACGCGAAAACAGCTGACATGAGAGCGGAGGCACAGGCACGGAGCCTGCGGGGCGGGCACACGCGGCCCCGGCCCAGTCCCGGCCCTCCTGTGGGAGGCTCCACGGTCCCGCCCTGCAGGCGTCTTCTGACTCGTCCCCCTGGCTGTCTGTAGCACCTTGCATGGCGCCTGGGTCTGATGCCCAGAACTTGTTTGGGGTTCCCAGGTTCTGGCCTCGCTGCTCCTCCCTCCGCCTCCCACGCTGACAGCCTTGTGCCCTGCTGTCCTTGAGTCAGCGCCGCCTGCCAAGGACGGACTCTTGCCTACAGTCTTCCGACCTCCGCCCGGGGCTCTTGCAGTGCTCAGCGGGCTGGGGCTCATTAAGTGTGCCCCGCTGTGTGTCTGCCCACTCGCCTGCACCCCGAGTTGGGAGCCTCTTCCTGTGGCCCCGCTGTGCTCTGATATCCACGGCCAGGCTTTTCTGTTTGAATTGCGCGCACGCTTTCCAACCTGTAAGGTGTTTCAGCTTTAAATCAGTAAGGGACAGAATTTTAACTTTGCAGAGCCTAGCACAGGACCTGACAGGAATAGAACTTTAAATTTCTGAATCAGTCTGTGTATTTGAAAATGAATTAAATCAAGAGTAGTATGTATTGCTGTTGTCAAAAAAAAAAAAGGCTGCCTGCTAACTTCTACAATGAGGTAATGTTCTCCTTCAGTTTGTATTTCCACTCTTCTGTAAAAATCTCTGATTTTCTAGCTACTAACCTAGATACAAGTTATTCATTTGAGTTATAAAATGGAACTACAACTTTAAACTTAATCTCAGTGGAAGTCACTTTCTCCTAAAAACATAAAGTATTAAAGTTTATTTAAGTGTATCCTTCCTAAAAGCATATGTAATTCATAACTTCCTTAGAACAGTGTCTTCTTAAAGCCTCATTATATTTTGCTCTAAATTAATAATTGATAACTTCTGAGTATGAGCTAATAGTTGTTTTTGCCTTTTTTTTTTGGCATTGTTTTTTTCTGCTGCTAGGAGTTGGACAGCCCCTTTAGGTTATATGGGCTTACAATGAATCCGCTGCTTTACAATATCACCCAGGTCGTCATCCTGTCAGCTGTCTCTGGTGTCATCAGTGACTTGCTTGGATTTAATTTAAAGGTAGTAAATTACATGGTAATTAATTGAAGTGGTTAGTTTGTTGTTCCTCTCTTAGTGTTCTTGGATTTTTGTGACACTTATTTTACCATATCATTCTTTCGAAATCTCATGTGCCCAGTGATGGAGTCAGTTTGATAAGATCACATGCAATTAGTAAAAATGGTTTTGGACTTAATTTCAAAGGATGTTATATATTCATGGCTTCAAATACTGATAGAACGCTGAATTTAAAACAATTAATTATACAGCATATAGGACTGTCATCTAGGATAAGTGGAAGTATTTATTTCTTCATATAACTATATATATATATATATATATATATATAAAAAACTATATATTTTGGGGGGGTACTGGGGATCAAACTCAAGACATCATGCTTACCAGGCAGGTGCTGTGCCAGTGAACTGTTATCCCTGGTCTGCTCTCCTATAATTTTGATAAGAAAAGGAAGAAGCCTATTTCTGTTGTTGGTGAACACCATATTACTTATGCAGTATACTCATGATATATCCTTACGCTGTATATAGCCTCCAGTTTATGCGTAGCTGCCTGTTGGGACGGTGTAGAATGACCTCACTACGCAAGTGTGGACATGCATGTATACTGCCACTTCCCTGTAAAAGAAAGCAAGGGAAATTTGACTTTCACCTCTTTATTTGTGTTTAAGGTGATTTCTCCTTGCAAAAAGGATTAAGAAGTTAAAATATAAAAACCTGTACTTGTTTGTCCATGAAATTCAGGTAACAGTGAATGCGTGACTTACGTAGCCATGTTGGAACCGCCTCTGATGGTCATTCCTGCTGTTATTTTCTCTCTAGCTGTGGAAGATTAAATCATAATGATTTGGAGAGGAGAAGATGTTGCCTCTTTTCCCGAATCCGAGTACTGACTACGCTGCCGGAGAGCAGTCGCTGACCCTGAGCTTCAGGAGTCTCCGCTGGGAATCGAAGTGTTTACATCAGACTGTCTTGTGCAATCCTTCTATTTATTTTACTTGTTCACTGTTTTTTTACATTTATTTTAGTCTTTATATTTTGTTTTTAAGCATTGCTGTTCTTAGTTGTGGAAAGGGCGGTAAAGCTGATACCCAGATACCTGAGACCCTGGCGATTGCTCCTAAGAGGAACCCACAGACACAAGCCATCGGAGGTGCCGCTCCTCCCATGCCGCGCCCTTGCCTTACCCGGGAGGACGCAGTGCCCTGCGCCCAGCTAGACGCGGGCTCCCTTTTCCTTGGTACATCGAGATCCAGCCAAGGTTTCTCCCAGATACTCAGAGCCAGGCCAGGGTCTACCTGACTAAGCTGCAGCTGAACCCCCTTCAGTATTAATACATACGGTGTCACACAGCAGGTCAACAAGTGCTCTTTGATGACAAAACCCTTAATGGAGCAATAATTGTAAATGGTTACCATACTGTAAGATATTTTGATAAAAACTAATTAGTAATAATTGTATTTATTTGAAACACTGGGCTGTTTGCACAGCTCCAGCTGTGCATGCTCAAAATGTGCACTTTTAAACATTGTTACTTTTACTGCGTCTCTTTCTATGGGTATGTTACAGTGTCCTGGGGCATGATTTGGTATCCTTTCAGTGAGGTCTGTACTCAGCTCACAAGTGAAGTGCCTATTGATATTACTGAAGTACATTATGTTTACTCAAGTAAAATAATTTTTGCCCGTGGTACACTATGGTGTGTGCTGTTCATACCACGTTTAAATGAACAATTTAAGAATAAGCTTAAGAACCAATAAAATGTTCCTCCACTAGTTAGAAAATTATACCCAAGGTTTCAGAAAGACAGCCTCAGCTTGCAAATTCGCCCTCTAAACTGAATCTGGTGCATCCCCCTCCACTGTGTAAGGGCTACTTTAGATGCAGTTACTGCTGTCCCTTCAGTACTTTGCCAAGCGTCCGACGAGACCTGACCGTTTGGACTCGTTAGGTATGCAGGACAAGTGTGATAGTGTCTTACACCGGGCCTTGATTTGTCGTCACATTTGTACAATCAAGAGTGTTTTAGGAATTACATGAAACATAAAATGACTTTGTGGGGTTTTTTTTTCAACTGAGCATCTGGTTTCTAAAAGAATTTATTTGAAACAATCTAGAATTTTCCTGGTGCAACATGTATCATATTGAATATCCTCATGTTTTTACCATGTTTTATGGAATTTAAAAGAGTTCACTGTAAATATTGATTTGCTTGGTGCCGCTCTAACGCCCCAATCTTAATCTTCAGATGAGGGGTGCGAGGGGAACGGGGCGCGGCACTGCTCTGGCCCTGTGCACCCCGCTGGCCAGCCTCTGGTCAGCCTCACTGCATTTCCAGTGCATTCTCTTCCTGCCGAGACAACAGGAAGCATCTTGTTCATTGGCCTCTGTTCCGACGTGCTCATTAATGACCAAAGTGCATTCTGAAGGTTTTCAAGGAACGAGTTCCTCGAGCTTTAAGAACATTCTTAGTTTCTTGTGAAAAATTAGGCTTCGTCTGATGTGTTTCTTCTTCCTCTATTGTCTAATGCTAAGGTTTTTAGGAATTATATTTTATAAACTTTTTCAAAATAAGGTACATACCTATACAGAACTTAACATTTTGCACAGAATATATCAAATATATTTTGAGAAAAAAAAGTACGGCATGAGTTCTGTTAGGAATAAAATATGAAAGTATTGTATCTCATAAAAAGTTATTTCAGAATAGAAATATTTTTGAGAAAAGTAGCTAAGTATGCTGATTTAGGGAAATGCTTGTTTAGGTAAAGTTCAGCTTAGAGTTGGGAATTGAAAGTTATTGATAATATGTTGAATTATGTGACTAATGTGAGCAACAGTAGAATACTAAAAGTTGTTATTTCAAGCAATTTCTGAACGTTGACAGAACTGTTTCAAAGTAGAAAATTGACATTGCTGCCTTTAAGAATCCCATGAATGTAAATGTAAAGACGTAGCATACTACATAGTACGGAAGGGCAGGTTGAGGGATCGTGGCAGGTGTTGTGTGTAACTGTTCTTCTTTGCCACGTGTGCTGTATTTGGAAGTTTGGACAGTAAGTTTGAAATAAAACATTCTATGACTGACTTTTTTTAAGTCATTACATTTCTGTGGTAGTTTTGTGTTGCAGTAGCATAAACTTGAGTTATAACTGTTAGATTTGGAAGTAGTGAAAATAATTTTTTAAGACTTTCCCAACACTTGAGACTTTACTATGAATCTTAGAACATGAAAGAAAAACAGTTCCTGTAGGGAGAGTTCTAAAGTGACAGAGGATGTTTACATTTTTAAAAAAGCTTATTACAGTAAAGGGTACATTGCCAATGACAATGGAATGAGAGAATTTGAAGTAGGAGGAGATTTACTGAGCACGTATTTTGAGGGGACTAATGGCACTGTGCCTTTTACTGTGATAAATCCTTAAACTTTAAACATGCAGCATGTTTTTGATCACCTTGGGTACACAGGCTTTCCATCAGGAATGCTTTTACATTACTAGGGTTGGTTGATTTGCATTGGATATGGCATGAGATATTAAGACTCATGGTGGAGGGATAATGGTGCATTTAAACAAAGAGCCTTGTGTGAACTCGCAGGAGAGAGCATGCCCACGGCAGATGGTGATGCTGCCGCCTGTGTCCGTGACCAGCAGGTACCAGTCTCATCAGCGGGCTTAAATCAACCAGGGGCTGTCTGGGTGCACTTAGGAACTTACAGAGAAGCCTGTGGGCCACAAGGTCAAGCCCAACCTTGGGGACTCGTCTCAAAAAAATATTTTAAAAGAGATGGGGAGTGTACCAGGGACGGGGGTGGCGTGGATGACGAGGACAGCAGCCTTACTTCAGGCTTAGAACTGGCTCTTCTCATGCGTCTCCCTTCAGACTTGAGAAGAAAGTGGTATGACTAGCACTTCTCTCATTTGCCGTATTACTGAAGATGCTAATTCCCAACTTTCTTAGTTACTTTTCACTGGTGGCTGAGACAAAATACCTCATGCCCAAACAGAAGGAAGGAGAGGTTTGTGTAGCTCACAGTGTGGAGGTTTCATCCATGATCACCTGGCTCCCAGGCAGCATGACGTGGCACTGGGGCAGCCATTCACAGTGGCGGAAAACAGCAAAAGCAACAAGAGCAAAAAAGAGGAAAAAGACTCTTTCCGTTACATTGTATGCAGACCCCCTGCCCTAGGGTGGGTGTGGCACTCACACATAATCCAGCACTGGACCATGAATCAGTCACAAACTCTAGATTCAGCCATCTCCGAAAAGCACACCCCCGCCATGACTGCATGAGGCTTTGGGTGGGACACCCAGACACAAACGGTAACACCTACCTGTTTGCTGCCATCCTCCCTAAAGGGCGCTGGAAGTGCAAATGCTTAGCAGTACGCTGGCTCCCCACAGTACTTCCTGGGGTCATAGGAGACTGTCTAGGATGGGAAAACCCCAAGTGTCTTCTGCTTTCCTCATCACACAGCATCGTGTTACAGCCTGTTCCCCAGCAGGCGCCGTTTCCGCAGGGCCTGTGCCCGCCCTCAGCTCCGACAGGCTGCTTGGAGCGTTGGGCCCACAAGACCGCCCTCACTTCACTTCCCAGTCTAAAACTAGGTGGTATGTGTGCTGCTCACTGCTCGGCTGTAAATCAGCGTTCCCACAGCACTTCCTTGGGTCTAACTTGTTAGACCGGTTCCCAGAATTCAGGGAGACCCTGTGTTTCCAAGCTGGTTTTAAAGGACACAGGTGACGGAGGAGATTCCGAGGGCAAGGTATGGGAAGGAACACCCCAGGAGGTGCTACCTGGTGGTGACCCAGAAAGAAGAAGTAGCACGCGATGGGGTTCACCTCATGGGCACAGTCTGCATTTCTCGCCCCTCAGCCCTCTCCAGGGAATGGGAGGAAGGACTAGAATCCCCAAACTCACATTCATGGCTTGGGTTTTTGATGACCAGTCCACAGAATGTCTACTTCTCCTACAGCACAGAGTTGGTTCAGGTACGTTTTCAAAACACTGTTCCCTGAATGATTTGGAAAGCAGGCTGCCTTTCTCCAGCCTTCACTGCCTGGAGAATTACTATCTGAAGGTCATGAATTGCATGGCATGCAAATTACATGAAATTCTAAATGTATTTACCACCCTTCTCAGCACCCAAGATGGTGTCTGATGCATAGAAGACCACAGTTACTGAGTAAATGAATAACATCCAATAGGACCCAGGCACATTTTAGTCTAAAGTGCTCATTTTATCAGATTAAAAACAAAAACCAAGCCATAAAGCTAGGAAGTTTGCCCAAGGCTGTACAACTCGTCAGTGATAGAACCCAAATCTTACTCCTTTTGTAGGTATATTCCGTAGTAGTGTGCTTCTTGACTGCATGTGAGATGGAACCCAGGGCTCTGCATATACTAGGCAAGTGCTTTTCTACTTAACTGCATCCCAGCCTTGTAATAGCATCTTCACATAAAATCTGGTACCTCTTGAGCCATCCAAGTAGGAAAATACTCCAGGAAGAGCAAAGATACTATCTGTCCATATCTCTAGTGAGATTATGTGTGTATATATATATATATATATATATATATATATATAAAATATATATATCATATATCACATATATCTATTATATATATTATATAGATTCCATATATATAATAGATAATAGGTATATATTATATATATTATATATTATATATTATATATATTATATATTATATATATTATATATTATATATAATATATAATATATAATATATTATATATTATATATTATATATTATATATTATATATTATATATTATATATTATATATTATATATTATATATTATATATTATATATTATATATTATATATTATATATTATATATTATATATATCATATATTATATATATATATATATAGATTCCAGCAATGTCCTGGTACGTACAGGTGGCAATAGGTCAACCTGGACACTCTCCAGCAAGGTAGATGTGATACCGAGGACTGAGAGGAACAGAGACCAAGACTCTGGGGTGTTGGAAAAAGTCAGAATCCATCTTGCTACCCCCTTATTTAACTTTGTGCTATGGCCTCTTGAACATAAGCTTTAGTGTCAAGCTTGTTTTAGAATTGAGCAAATTACTTAACCTCTATGAGCTTTGATTTGCTCAGCTGTAGGTTACTGACGGCAATACCTGTCTTACAGGGATATTAGAATTACTGAACATATGTAAAGCCTCTAGCACAGGAACTGTTACTGTGTTGACTTTGCAGAAAGTTGGCTTCTCTTCCTCCTTCCCAGCAAGAAGACAAGCAGTAGCCTAGGATAGTGACCACAAATTTGCAAGCTACACCATGCACAGCACGTAAGATGTCAAATGCCTCTCCACCTATTAACAATCATGCTTCATAGAAATTATCATCAATGGGGAATTCTACAAGAAGCCAACATTCTTTTTCTTCCAAAGGGGGCACTGAAGTTGGAGAGGCAAGTTTCTGCTGCTTTGGAAGCCTGTGTATCCTATCTAATTATGAAGACTCCTGCCAGACTTTCAGGGCCATATTCCACTTGAATCTCTTCATCACTGGAGGTCTGTTCCCTGTGGGTACCCTCACTAGCAACACCCCAGAGTCTTGGTCTCTGTTCCTCTCCAGCCTCGGCATCACATCTGCCTTGCTGGAGAGCGTCCAGGTTGACCTTTTGCCACCTGTGCGTACCAGGACATTGCTGGAATCTCCAAGTCCTGTATTTGGCAGTTTTTAAAATCAGTCTCGATATGATCCTTACAGTGGCTCTTCCAAGCCTCCTCTAACACCCTCAAGCCCCTTGAGCTCCGTGGAAGAGATGTTGCCCTCTGAATCCAGCCTCCCTCTGGCCTAGGATTGTGTCTCCGCCAACCTACATAATGCTGCCTTTGTGGTTCTCCACCATCACCTTCAATCGTTTCCCTTCACAACTTTGTAAAGCATTAGGTTGCAGAGAGCAATCCGGAGCGTAGACCACAGCGGAAAGTGTCAGAGGCTTACAGGTTGGGTGGAAGCGTTGTATGCTAGGTGGCCCTGGTGAGCACTCCCCAGGACAGCGCTCCGCTGCGAAAGGCAGGACACTGCTTCTGCGTGTTCACCGTGCTGAGCTGGACTCACTATTCCTCCTCAGCCGAGCCGAAGGGGTCAAGGATCTGTGCCCTTCAAGCAGCCAGCCATGTCCCGGGCCTCCGTGGACCCCGTGGGGTGAGCTGGGGAGAGGACACTGCCCCGCAGAGACCCTGCCCAAAATGTGACTCGCTGGCCAGATTCTCCCCACAAATTTCACCTCAGGACACAGTGTTAGCAGCAGAAATGCTGCAAGAGCAGAAGTCACAGAGGAAAAGAGCTGAAAGTGACTAAACCTGCCCCAAACTGGCAGAGGCCGAGAAACTGATACTTGTCCAAGTGTTGCTGTCACATCACCCCAGCCAACTGGTCTCAGGCTGTGGCAGTCCCAAGTTGTGTCTTGAATCGTGACACTGGATGCCTCTACCCGTCCTTACGATAAACCTTTTCACAGGAAGTGGCCACGCATGACCTCAGCCTGAAACAGCTCCTCGAAAATGACTGGTCAACCTTAAGCCCTTTTTCTTCTCTAATTGGCTTTTCCTCTGCGGTTTTTTCCCCCCTAAGTGTAATACTTGGGAGATTGATTTTACAGTTTCGATGAATTTAGGCCTCTTATGTCTACAAAACAACAATCTCTGTGCTGTTTTCCTTACTCCTACCCTTTCGTAAAATGTTAATTAGCAGGTGGTCTGTTTATATAACTTGCTGACTTGTTTTTGTCTTTCAAGGTTAAGTCCAACTCAGATCATTGTTAATCTCCTTGGTAGATTTTCTGGAATTTGGGAGTTACAGTTTCATCCTAGTCAAATTCTCCTACAAGTTTTGATCAATCATTTATACGTGGGAATTTACTGCGTTCCCAACCCTAGTACTGCAAGGAGTGCTTCAGGGCAAAGCAGACACTGGTTCGCCTCCCTGGAGGTACAAACCCAGGGCCTGCAAATGCATTTACCAGACTTCAAGCTGACAGCTTTCTGCTTTCTATTTATACCCTTCCCCTTCCGATCAGGGTGGCTGGGTCAGTTTAGTGGGGCTGAACGATTCTCAGAACATGAAGTCTGCTGTTGGGGGAAGATGCTAGGATACAGGTCAGCCTAGGAAATGGGAAGCAGCCCGAGTAGTTTGAAACTCCTATTTTATAGTTTTTCTTTCATCCATTCTATGGATAGTTCTTTGATAGGTGCTGGGCACAGAGCTAGATGCTAGGGATGTAGACTTTCACATGTTCCTCCTCTCGTTTCACCTGGAGGCCAGGACGTGACTCCATCTTGTAAACAGATCAGTTTCTGGAGGGTGTGCGCTCTGATAGAGTTGCCAGGCCAAGCGTCACATGTGGGCAGCTCCAAGTGGCCGGAGGAGATCGTGTGAATGGGCACACAGTAGACAGAGATGACTGTGGAGCTAAGCAACTGGGATTCTACCCTCCCAGATAAGGAGGGCTGGCACTGCGGCCTGGAGTGCCCCTTTGCTTGTGGTGTATCAACCACAGTGTCACATTCTCCTCCTGCATACCCAGTAAATGGCTTCACACTGACAATCTTTTTAACCTAACATTTAGCACATGTGCTATGGCTTGGATGAGTCTCCCCCAGAGGCCTGTGTGCTAAAGGCTTGTTGCCAACCTACTGAGCTCTTTGGAGGTGGAACCCTCAGGAGTCAGGCCTTGTAAGAGGATGTGATGCATTGGAGGTATGCGCCGGAGGCTGGAGCCCAGGCTCTGGCCCTTCCTGGTTCTCTCTAACTCCTGGCCGCTGTGAGGTGAGTGGTCAGCTCACCGCGCTCTCCCACCGGGACGCACTGCCTCGCCACAGGCTACAGAGCCAGCTGACCGCTGAACCGCTGAAACCACGAGCAAATATCCCTGTCTTCCTTTAGGATGTTTATTGCAGGTATTTTGTCACAGTGATGAAAAGCTGACTTAGACAACATGTTACAGGTTTCATGCTAGAAGTTTTAAAACACTGACAGTACAAATTTGTACCCAAGAGTATATATGATTACACTGACCTTGGATACATTGCTCATTTTGAATGATGGAGATAATTGTTTGCAAAGTGATCTCATTTTTAAACACTTGGGGAATAACCTACGTCTATGATGCAGATGACAGATGGGCTCTGCAAAGAGGCAGAGCTGGGGTTAGCGGGGGCTTGAGCAAGACCCTGGGTAAGGTCCTGTGTGAAGACCAAGATGGAGGCAGCTGGAGCTGCAGCCTCCCGGGGCCCCTATGGGCAGGGAACTGGAGAAGAGCTGTGCGGTGGCTCGGGCAGTGCGTTCGTCCTAGCAGAACTAAGTCTGGCTGCGAGCACCTACTCAAAGAAGCACCAGGGTCCAGTGTGACCACACTCCCTAGACCAACAGATGCCCCAGGGGTTCAGCTGGTGCATGGGAAAGGCACACGTGCCCTGCTCCTGGCTCTCTGGTGGTGTGGGCACCCACATCCTGGTGCCTTCTGTGCCCTGGCCAGCTCCTCCTCAGCAGTGGTCCCCACAGGTCCCTGTGGACCCCAGGCTCCACTTGCATCTCCTCAGCGCTGCCTGAGAGGCCCCCCCCCAGGTCAGTGTCTCTCTGTCCACAGAGCCTGCAGCTGGGTGCCTTTGGGACAGGGGTGTCACTGCCTGGCGCCTCGGCCAGCACCTGCACCCCCTCGGTCTCCAGTAGCTGTTCTTAGTCCCCCGGACTCCTCCCCTGAAGCCTCACCATGGCTGTCTTCTGGGACTTGAAAACTTCCATTTTTGGGGAGGAAATCGGGTTTAAAATAGGATTATGTGACTCCCTGAGGGAGGAGGGAAAAGCAGCACTGTTTTGTCCTTTTGCAGAGTGTATGGTTCAGTGTCTGATACACAGTAATGCTGCAACCACTACTAACTGTCGGGATGGTTTTTATCATGTAGTATCCCTTTTGGACATTAGGAAAGAATTCAAAGTGATCTCAGTAAATTAAAGAAATTGTCCAACTAGAACATGAACAAGAGAGTCTAAAGCCTCCAAAGAAAGAATCTGAATTTTTAAAGGGGTGAAACATAAGGCTTTTAGTGCTTGGATTACCAAAAGTAGACATAAAAACCGAAAAGCCTGCATTTGTCTTTAAGCTTGTAGTTGCTTAAGCACAGAATCTGGGCTCTTCTTCGTCAAGCCCGGCATTTAAACCAACAGCCAGTAAGTAATTTGTACTGCAAGATTTTGGCCAGTCCTACACCAAACACGGTACTGAGTACAATACCTACCCCGTATGGAGTGTTCATGTAGATTGTGGGTTCTTCCACCCTAGAAATAGCACAGCCAGTTTTGGAATGGACCTGCCTGCAAGGAAGGACTGCTTAGCTGGTCCTGTGGGGGTCTCACTCACTGTTGTGATTCTATACATGTTTTTGTCACATAGTGGTTTGTTGGAGAGTGAAGCTGAATACACGTGCAGGGCTGTGGCGTGGCCCCGGCATGATTGAACTGAGAAGGAGGAGACACCTCAGGGGGCAGGCTAGGCCACAGCTGAGGCCACCTGGAGACTTTCAGGATAGTTTTCCTTAATTAGCATCGTCTGTTGCTCTGAGGGGTCCTTGAATCCCGCCCAGCATCCTGCTCAGGTTTCCTCCATTGTCACCTCAACTCCTTGCTTGTTCTTTCTGCTTGCTTGTTCTTAAATACGGGCTGCCCAGCGTCAGTCGGCCAGCCGGCTAGCAGAGTTATGAGCTCTGCTGAGGATTTTACCCCTCCTACAGCCCTAGAGACCCTGCTGCTTGTCTCATTCCTTTGAGCCTTCACTGTGTACCCGTTTTGGGGCTTGAGGGTCTAGGTACAGACCCCAACAGTGGTCAGTCTTGCAAGTCCTATTTTCTGTAATGGTAAATTGTTTTAACCTCAGTGGAATATGCTGGGAGGTACGGTATAGAAGAAAAGTCCTGCTGTGAATGCCGGAAGCCTGGGATGGTATCTCTGCTTTCAGACAAAGCAGATGACCAGGAGTAGCCATGTAGCCTGTATCTGAATAAAAGCAGGTAGAATTAACATCTCTTGATCTATTCTCACTCGGCTCTCATACTGAGACACTTTTGCTTCAAATTTTCCTTCTCAAATTCTTGTCATGAGCAGTGAAATTAAGAATTCTTTTACCCTTAGAAAGCAGACAATGTTTATGAATACTCACATGGACACGTCTCATTTCTAAAAGGAAATGGGCAGTTTTTCTTGTTAGAGGAACCTAACTGCTGTTCCTCTAACAAGTCTTTAACCAGCGGTCCCGGCGTGACAGAACCTGTTCTTTGTGGGGCAGGGAATTCAGAGCTGGCGTTTGGTTCTGTGCTGTGTCCCCTCATCACGTTGGTAAATTGGCTCTTGTTTCTTTGCTGTTTCCAAGGGAGCTTTCACTTGTTCACACTTTGCACAGAGCCTGGGAGTTCAGGTGCGGCCTGCTTCAGCTCCAGGCTTCCCTAATTCCTTGGGGTCCCTCTCCTGTGTTTCCCCCTCTGTGTCTGGAGTGGCTCAGGCTGTGTCTCATGGGAAGGGTCCGTTTTTACAACTCTGGGAACCAAAGTTCCTTCTCCATAGATCTTCTGAAATTGGTTCTTGGTGGCTGTTCCTTTCTTACTGTCCCGATTTGCTGCCTCCTAAACTGTGAACCTCGGCTCTAGGATATGGGATTCCTGAATGGTCCCACTTTCCTTTTCTCCTTTCGGATATTGGACTCTGACTGCCTCCCTGCAAAGTGGCAAAACCTCTGCACTTGGCTTTTGGTCTGTGGTTCACTTGACCCTCTGTTTCCAACTTACTCTTTCTGTCTTCTTCAAGTACAGCATCTTATGGAAACTTCCGGTTGGCCTGTAATAGAAACCAACCTATCCCTGTAGGCTCTTGGAAGACAAAGTCTGTGTCTTAACCATTTTATGTTTCAAAACATGTACAAGTAGTGTAGGTCTTTGGAGATAGGTACTCATTAAATAGGGGATGCAAGGACACCAAAAAGCAGAAATCAAATGTCCACTTAGAATATGATGTTTTCTTCTGGGGTCCAATGCTGGCTTCCTGGAAGAATGATCTGGATGCTCCAGGAAAACACACTGACACCTTGACCTTCAGGGTCACATCGCTTTGAGACAGTTTGTTTTTTAATGCCACCGAGTTGTTCTTAACCAGTCAGGATTGCCATTGTTATTATTTTTTATTTTAAAGAGGGTAAAATTAAACACAACAAAACAAAACATAAGAAAGCAATGTAAGAGACATAAATTTCAAACCAAGACAACCAGAGATCTTCACTATCGATCATATTGTCTCTTGTTTTCTTCCAAATAGCTGTCCATATCTTCACATATAGTGAATTCACACAAAACAACATAGTATAAAACTGATCCGAACAGGATGATGAAGGCATTTTTAGGTCTTCAAGACCAGACAATAAGGAAGTCAACAATGGCTGTCATAGTGTCTCTCATTCTCTTCAAAATAGCTGTCCATACCTTCACGTATATTGAAATTAAACAAAACAAAACAGACTAAAATCACTCTGAACAAAGAATAATAGCATTGCTGGATTTCACATCATGACTCTACGGAATCAGCACTGGGTACCGTAGTGTCTCTTTTTCTTCAGAGTAGTTGTTCATTTCATCATACATTATATAATCAGTTCTCATAAACTGTTTATAAGTTCTACATATGCATGAGTCTCTACATGTGTATCTATCGTTTTTGTGTTAGAGGATAAAACAAAACAAAGCAAGGCAAAACAAAACAAATTCCTAGAAAAACATGAAACAAAAAAGTCATATAAAACCGTAATACAAGGTGATCTACAATGGTTACTATGATGTCTCTTATTATCTTCAATAGAACTGTCCATATCATCAGGCATAGTATAATTGAATATAGCAGTACATAATAATATTAATAAAAATGAAACACTGGAGACATTATAAGACTTCAAAAGCAGGTAATAAACCAGAATGTGTATCCTAGTGAATTTGTCATCTTCTCATCTTCAGTATAGTTGCCTATACTCTCAGACTTGATACTATCAATCATAACAGATTCAAATAAAATCAGTCAAAACAAAATAGCAGTCTAACAAACCAGATTCAAATAAGATCAGTCATAATAAGACAGTGTAAGTTATATAGGGCTTCAGATTAAGTTAGTAGGAAATTAAGGATGATTACTGTACTATATCCTGCTATTTTTGGGATAGCTGTCTGCACCCTCAAATCTAGTACAAGTAGACAAACTGGAACAGAATATAATCAAACTAAACAGAATGGTGAGAGTAATGCAGATTTTAAGTCCTGATATACTATTAACAATATACTCTGCCTTCCTTTTTTAGTCAGTTCCTCCCCTTTTACTCCCACAGGGTGCACTGCACATTTTGGGTCCCACCAACTCCCTCAGTTTTTAGATGGGAGGGGCAACCTGCTATTTACTAAGTGGTTCCGAACCTTCTCACTCCTGGACTTGATCTCAAGTTGTATTCCTTTACCTACAAAAGCCTCAAGGTTTTCCTTCATTATAGCTGAGTAGTTCTCTACTGCACAAAAGTATCATGTCTTTCCAACCTATCTGTAGGTGCTGGTTGAGTTGCCTCTATTTCTTTCTGAGTCCCTGTCATATAGAGCATTGTTTTCTCATATTTGATTTTCAGTCCATAAACCCTCTTTCAGGTTAACTATATTTCCTATACAGAGCATCTTAGTGGTTCCTAGCTCCTGATCTACTCTGCCTGTGTTTCTTTTTGTTAGTGTATCAAGGCCATCTATGTTAGAGATTATAGCCAACCTCCTCTGCCTCATTTCTGCTATGCTATTTTTCTGCCATTGGTTGTCTACTTTTCTCCTTCATTCCACTGTCTGCCCCATTCATTGAGGCCTCTCGGCCACTGTTCCTGAAATCCTGGTATTTTTTTTCCTCTCTCTCTAGAATGTCCTTCAGTATTTTTTGTAGGGTTGGATTGGTGGTCATGAATTCTCCCAGTTCCTCTTTGTCATGGAAGCATCTTTTTTCTCCATTAATTTTGAGAGACAGTTTTGCAGGGTACATAAATCTGGGTTGGAGGTTATTTTCTTTCAGGGTTTGGATTACTTTGCTCCAAGCGCTTCTGGATTTGATGGATGGTTTGTGTCGAGAAGTCTGCTGTGATTTTGATGGATTTTTTCTTTATAGGTGATCTGTTTCTTTTCTCTGATGTCTTTTAATATTCTGTTCTTGTGATCAATTTCTGGGGTCTTGATTAATATATGTCTGGGTGTAGCTGTGTTTTGGTTGTAGGTGGCTGGAGTTCTGTATGCCTCATACATCTGAATATCATTTCCTTTCCTATGCTTGGGAAGTTTTCCTTAATTATTTCTGTGAATAGCTTTTGTATTTCCTTTGTGTTTACCCCTGCTTCTTCATTCACATTTTTTATTCTTAAGTTATAGATCCTCTTTTTGTCTTTTAGCCTTTGTATTGTTACTGTTTCCTTGTTATTTTAAAGAGATCTTTCCTTTCACAATCAGACATTGCAAACCTGTCTTCATGTTTTGTTAATCTATCTCTAGTTTCTGTCAGGCACTTTTTCCAGCTTTTGATGGAGTTTTTAATTTCCTGGTAATCTCTTTGAATCTGTTTCATGTATTCTAGGTTTTCTTTATATTCTTCATCGGACATTTCCTTTCTTTTTTTGTGTTCCTCCATTCTTCTGTCTGTGTCTTCTTGAGATGTGCTTAGCATTTCTTTTATTAATTGTCTTATATCTTGCTTTACACAAATTAATATTTCAGTTTTGAATTCATCCATGATGTCCCGAAGATATCTCTTTATGTCTGCTGATGCCGTGTCTGATATTGCATGTTTGCTGTTCTCAATATCTTCTGTATTTACCTCTCCTGGATCAATATTTGCAGGGTTTGGGGCTGGGGGCTTTGTCTTATTTCTTTCTCTTGTCATGTTTTTAGTTTCTTACATACAGGTGTATAGTGGAGGTCCCAGCTCCTTTCCTTGTTGGTTATTGTTCTTCTGAAGTGCATTGGCTAGGGATTTCTGCCCTCTCCAGTTTGCTGTTGGTCTTTCAGGTGCAAGCAGGGGTGGCATATGCTGGCCCCTCCTCCTTGAGCCAGTCAATCAGCAGGAGCCTTCACCACGTTAGTGTGTGCTGCACATAGGGAGTTGGTTTGGGACAACTTATTGGGTCCCAGCCAGGTGCATGACTCAGGCCAAGCAGATCCC